>JABCPU010000329.1:0-75675 GCA_016800925.1 Suillus spraguei | reverse complement strand
CCCCCTGCATTCCATTGCCATGCCAAGAAATGGCAAAATTCAAAGCTTCCAAAACTCGTCGCTGCTCTTCCATCAACATCCCTGATGAAATCACAATAGATGACACCCCTCCACAAGTAAAATTTACCACAGCGTTCCCCATCGCTATTCTCAAGTGGAGAAACAAAAAGAATGAGTTGGACCAGAATCTCGACCACCCCCATCGCAACCAGTTGAACAATGACTGATTGAAGAGCACAAAAGGAAAGTGGAAACCTGACAACGATCTCGGAGGAAGAGCTCATAATATCCAAAGTTGACTAAGTACTTCGTACTGCCCAAGTACTCATCCCCCGTCGAAGAAATTCCTGATCAGGACAACCCATGACACAATACCTACCGAAGACGATGAACAATTCAATACAATGCAGGATGTTTGGCATGCACCGGAAGTACACGAAATTTCTTCTTATGAGCTCGGAGACGGAGAATTCCTTGTGGAGTATGACATCGACGGAATTACATGAGAATCATTGACGAAGTATCCATGGATACACCTCTCACATGTGATGGAACTTCTCGACTCGAACAACTCCCTAACTATTCCACAATCTCCCTTCCTCCGAAATATAATAATAAAGCTCAGGAATTCGCCATGGATGAGAAGGAAAAGAAAAGAAGTCCTTCAAGAATTGGTCCCAATACTGCACGACTTTGCGGATGTCTTTGCTAAAGATGGTCTGAACAAACTACCCCCTGAACGCCCTGGTATTGATCATCTATGATACCAAACCTGGTTTTATCCCTCGTACATCTAAGGTTTACCCATTGTCAGAAAAAGAATGCGCTGCCGTTAAAACGTTCATCGACGAAAATGTTGCGAAAGGTTTCATTTGAATCGAAGTCACCTCAAGCTAGTGGCTTCTTCTTTGTAGGAAAGAAGAGTGGAGAATTACGTCCCTGTCAAGATTACGCTACATCAATGATTGGACGGTCAAGAACGCTTACCCTTCCACTCCCTATCTCCTTGTGCACCCTTCACAATGCACAATTCTTTAAAAATGGATATCCGGTCCGGTTACAATAATATTCGCATCCATCCTGATGATCGCTGGAAAGCAGCATTTACTACGGAATTCGGCCTCTTTGAACCAAATGTCATGTTCTTCGGCCTTTGCAATTCCCCGGCAACCTTCCAAGGTATATGAATCTACCTTCCAGCAAGAAATCAATGAAGGATGGATGGTTATTTACATGGACGATATCCTGATTTCTCCACAACAATGGCAGAACACCGTGAACGGACTAGACGAGTTTTGATGAAAATACGAAAGAACACTTATTCCTGAAACCGGAAAAATGTACCTTTGATGCAGAAGAAGTGGAGTACCTCGGAATGATAATTCGTCCTGGACAAGTGGCTATGGACACCGCCAAAACCAAAGGAATCGCCGAATGGCCAACTCCGAAATCAGTAAAAGATGTCCGTCATTCCTTGGCTTCTGCAACTTCTACCGCACATTCATTTCCCACTACTCCGATATCGCACGACCCCTTATCGATCTCACAAGAAGGATACTCCCTTCCTTTGGACGACTCAATGTCAGGACACCTTTCAAGATCTCAAGGAATTTCATCAAACAACCGGTACTTCGCAATCCAGATCCATCCCGGCAATTTGCGGTCGCAACCGATGCTTCTCTTGTAGCAACGGGAGGTGTCCTATTGCAAACCGACGAAAAGGCATCTACACACCCATGGCCTACTTGTCTCAGTCATTGAACAGGAGCGTAACTATCAAATTTTCGATCGGGAGTTACTTGCAGTCATCCGCATTAAACGAATGGCGTTACTATCTTGAAGGAAGCGCCCATACTGTCCTCATCTTCACTGATCACAAAAACCTTCTATACTTCCGTACCGCACAGAAGTTAACACGACGACAAGCTCCTGGCAATTGACATTGTCACTCTTCGACATTGAATTACATCATGTTGCAGGTACTAAACTAGCTGCTCCAGACGCTCTCTCACGTCGCCCGGATCATGATGATGGTTCTCGTGATAATGAAGACACCATGCTTCTTCCTGATTCCCTGTTCGTCTCGGCTTATCGACAATGATCTACTTGATGTATTGGCTACTTCTGATCCCTTGGATGACCCTGTATTCAAAACAGCGTCGGATGCATTAGACGTGTTTGTCTTCCTCCTATGAAGTCGGCATTGTCCGATTGGAAGATTGATCATGACACTCTATTTCAAGAACCACTCTTACATTCCCCCCCCATTGCGCTGCCATCCTTATCGTTATCATGATCATATCACTGCTGGTCATCCTGGTCGTTTCAAAACTGAAGAACTTGTTAAACGGGAAGCTTGGTGGCCCTCTATGGGTGCCTACATCCGTAAATATGTCGAGGGTTGCGCCCTTTGTCAGCAAATGAAGTCAGACACGCATCCGGTCTGCCCTCCCTTGTGCCAATCCTTCCTCCGCTTCCCCCCTTTTTCGCAAATCTCTTGACTTGATTGATCACCACCTCCCTGTGTCAGGGGGCTTTGATAGTATCATGGTCGTGGTGGACCATGGCCTTATGAAGGGGGTAATTATCATCCCTTGCCTTAAAAACCATCACTTCCGAAGGCGTTGCCAAGTTATTTTTGAAACATGTTTATCGCCGATTTGGACTCCATGACAAAGTCATCTCGATCGTGGCCCAGTTCCTATCTCATTTCTCAAAAGAACTTGCCGACTCCTCGACTATGCCATCGCCCCATCTACGGCTTACCACCCTCAGACTGATGGTCAAACTGGGCAGCTCAATCAAGAGTTAGAAACATATTTGCATATCTACTGCTGCAACAACCCTGGAGATTGGATAGAACATCTCCCTATCACTGAGTTCATTCACAACCATCAAAAACACGATGCCCAAAATGCTTCGCCATTCTTTCTCATGATGGATATGAACCCCATGCCATTCCCATTTAATCCCTGATTCTACCATACCAGCAGCAGAAGATCAGGTTCGATCTCTGCAAGAGATCCAAGAAGAAGCTATCGCATGCCACAATATTGCCATGCAAACAATGGCAGAACAATCCTGAGGAGATAAGTACCAACCATTGAAGATCGGAGATAAGGTTTGGCTATCTGCTGCTAATATTAGACTCAAACTCCCATCGTGAAAACTTGCACCAAAGCGATACAGACCTTTCCCGATCACTAATGTCTTATCGCCTATCACATTCACACTCAAATTCCCTCCACAATAGAAAATTCACCCCACTTTCCACGCTTCCATGTTATCGTCCTATAGCGAAACAGACGTACACAGCCCGAACTTCTCGAACCACCACCTGATATCATTGAAGAAGAAGAAGAAGAATACAAAGTAGAAGTAATTCTTTCCCATAAAGGAACCGGCAATTGCCGATGCTATCTTGTCTCTTGGAAAGGATATTCATCAGGAGATAATGAATGGATCCCCAAAAAGAATTTAGCAAACTCCACACAAATTTTGAACGCTTATAAGAAACGACATGCCCTTTGAAGTCGAACTAGCCCCATAAACCATTCAATATGACCTCTCCCACAAACACTTCGTTCCCCACTGCTTACATCCACCCTGTCGCTGAAGAAACTTATACTACCACTGACCACTATGCCAACCTCATCAGAAACATTGACGGAAACTTCTTCGTCGAAGCCGCCCTCCTCTGTCCGGACACGCAACTGAGATTGAAAAGATCCTTACCAGCAAGGATGTGTTCGTCACTATCCTCCTCACCAACATCATCCGCACAGCTGCCCTCATCGAAACCATATGCCACGACATTCAAGATGATGCTATTCGTCAGCAAATCCTACACTGCCAGAAACGCATTTGCTCTTACGGGCTGCTTCTTCTTCCCAATTCTTTTAAGGCTGATGTTGAGACAGCTATTCACCTTGTGGCCGAGCATTGAGCAGGCGTGGCTAGACCTCCCTCTCTGCAAAGAGATTCACTCCCAATTCCTGCTCCTCCCATCTGTGATTCGGGCACTTGTTCTAATATTGCTGCCTTACTGGCTTACTCGCTGCTGTTCAGGAAGCCAATAACACAGCTGATGCCATCATTGGAGAACTTGAAGGAGCAACGGTTGATTCTAGAGAAGTGAGAAGATTGGTAGCTCGCTTAATTGATGCTATCCACCATTATGAAACGCAACCCCATGCCATCGCTGATCAACACCACCGTCATGCTTGATGAGGACACAGAACCTCCTCATCTGTTCACCAAATGCCGTGCCACCCACGAAAATGCAGTCATAACTAATGTGCTGCACAATGAGCTTGCTGAGATTATCACGCTCAGGAATGCCATGACAAAAGAATTTGATGACGGATCCGTCGGAGTTACTGCACTCAGTCAACAACTAAAAGAACTTCATATCCATCCCCCATGGTCATCCATCATACCTTCGATCTGACCGTCCCCATCCTCGTAGAAGCCTTAGGGCCTACAACTTCCTCAGACCCAGGCGAATTACTAGCTGCAGCCACTGTGACACCATTGCCCTCTATTTACACTATCGAGGATATCTGTTCTAGTAACGAACGAGCCCTTCGACACATCACTCATAAGTAAGGAAAGAAATGTACACACTCTACGAATCCCCATCACCGTATTGTCGCTCCCACTCCACTTCAGAAAGCACACTCCAACCCAGACGAGAACATGAAATGCCATGTCTGCAGACAACTCGGTCATCGTCAGAAGAATTGTGGAGAGTACCAGTGTGGAGTGTGTCGGTATTGGTTGCTGACTCACTTATCCATTTACTGTCCCCAACAAGTCGGAACCCCCTTTTACATTAACTTGGAAGGATGATGGGTTCTACGACACACTTCGTTCTTGGGAATGACAGCTTGATGATGAATGAACTCGAGCAGCAGCTAGGCGGGACTCTAAATGACATGCTGGTGTTGAAGAGGCCGCATATATGAGGAGTGGTTCAGTTCTTGACGAAGACTATGAATATAGCAACGATCCCATTTATTATGCTAATCAGGATGAGTAAAGTCGGTGACTTTATGTGTAAAACGGGGGTAATGTTACAATCGTACGTGCCCCTATTCATTTTCTGTCTCCTTTACCTTGTATGTTATGTAATGTGACTCTGACTCATATGCTCAATGCATCTGTACTATAGTAGCCTTCCTCCTTTGGATATGCACTTACGTTCTCACGTCTCTCTTGGTCCGTGCGCACATATTGGCTTATTTAAGCACATTGTATTATGCTTGTATACCTTACTTTAATCTTACTGGGTTTTACCTGGAATATCCTTCACTTAGGTCTCCAACCTAAGTTGTCTGAATCATCTCTAAAACTAAGCACTCCTTAGCCTTAGTCTCTATTCTACCGATTGTCTTAGAGTTGTGACTCTTCGACTAAACCCTTGATCCTACTTGGAACCTTTCCTAAGTAGTAGTCCTCGTTCTCTTTTGAACGTAGTCGAACCTCCCAGCAGACCATCTATGTCTTATCACTGTGGCTGGTGACGCCACCCCAGTTCGTAACACAGTAGTGCTGGAGTGTAGTAACTGCCATAAGTAAACATAGCGCGAGGTGCTGCGGCACGAGGCAACATGTAATAAGGCTTGCCGTGGAATCAGTGATAACGAACATAGAACAAATGACGCACCAAATGGAGCTATGCGGACGCAGCAAGGACATGGAAGGACATTGGTACGTGGAATGTGGTGCGGCAGTCAGTACAGTGTGCAGTAAATGTGGGATGCCGCTGGTAATGCTAAAGGGGTAAGACGGCCATGGACAAGTGGTAACTCCTGTAGACGTGAGATGAGTGTCATATACCGTACATTCAGGTCTGATCCATGGACATCTGGACACCCAATCAACATCCATCCATATCTAATCCATATCCATATCCGACTCAGTCCATCCATCTGATCTGATCCACTCATCCGATCCATGTCCATACCCGATCTGTGTCCATATCCAATCCATGCTCATATCTGAAACTATTCCCGTGCACCTGCGCGTTACTCCTTTTAGGTTAATACCTGTGTCCGGCTTTCGGTTATCTCTGCACCTCTGGCTTTCGGTTATCTTGACTTCCATCTTGATAAGATATTTCGTACAAGTCTTATTTCTGAGTTCATAGCCTTGTGTTCCGCAATGCCTCAAACATAGCCTCGGACTATCCTTACTTGCCTTCCAGCATGCTACCTACAGTATATAAACTTGTAGTACAACTCCTGCAGACCTCAGTCTGATTTATTGTTCCTACTTCTGTATATCCCTTTGGTTACTCTGTATCCTGTTATCATGTCTATATAACTCCGTCTCCGTTCTTGCACTTGGGCTCCGGCCCTTGTAAGCTTCCGACTCAGGTCTATGGGATCACTCCCTAGGCCGGAGCTTTGACCCTATGTCCTATAATCTTTTCGGACTTCATCCATCTCCGTCTATCATCTGTTTCACCTCCGACTCTACCTTTGGTAGTCTTATACTGTCTGTTTCTATTCCAGACCTTGTCCAGAGTAGTCTATACTATCTCTACACCACATCCGGACCTACTCATCTCTAGTAGCCAACACTTCCTCTAAGATCCACAGAGCTATGCTCATCCAATCATCCGCTCCTCCGCTCCTCCGCTCCTCCGCTCCTCCGCTCCTCCGCTCCTCCGCTCCTCCGCTCCTCTGAGCTCCGGACCTTCGGACCCCTAGTCCTTCGGATCCATCCTATCCTATCCTCTGACATCTATGGATCATCTTTCCCTCCGGAGCTCTGCTCCTATCCTGCCCTGGACTTTGTCCAGTGGTCCATCCTTCATCCATTCTACTTGGAGCTTGTTCCAGTAGTGTTACCATTACTCCCTACCTTCCGGAAATAGTTCCGGCGCATTCCCGCGCTCATCCAGAAGTCCATCGGAGCTCTGTCGAGTTATCCTGCCTTAGAGTTCATCCGGACCCTCCATCTGGACTTCACCAGAACTCTCCCTTGGACTTCATCCGAAATTAAGGGCACATACTCGGGTAAGGGGCACAGCGTACAAGCTGAGGCCAAGCCCCTTTGACTTACAACCCTCCAGTACAACCCCATGTAAGACCAGGACTTCTTACTAACCTCCGGTTTTGCATGGTCGTAACAATGAGTGTCAAAAGGTGGGGTTTTAAGCCCAGCGCCAATATGTTCGTTACACCGAAGAAGACCTCACTGTTACAAGAACACCTTCTTGTGCCCCTACTATCATCTTTCCTCCTATGCATCACCATCTACTCTTGTCCCAACGAGGCCTCCATCCTTGTCCTCCGCTACCTTGTCTGGCTTGCCATTGTCACTCCCTACCTTGCCTATGCTCGCTTCCTCCATCATTGCTAGATGCGCACTCTTCTGGGACCCCTTGCGCTCATGTATGCTCTTCATGCTCTTCGTGCTCTTCGTGCTCTTCGCGCTCTTCGTGCTCTTCGCACTCTTCATGCTCTTTGCGCTCTCCGTGCTTCTCACATCTCAAACGCCTCTGTTGCATTCAATGCCTTCCCCTGCGCTTCAACATGCGCTATCCCCTGGTTCACACAAACAACCCTCTGGCTCAAGGACTATGTCTGGTGTCGTATTTCCTTTTATCTTTTCCTTTGCATCTACCTATGACTTGTGCGTCGCCTCATTGGCTTGTACCTTTTATACCTTTGGCTCCACACCTATGACTCCCTTTCGCACATGCGTGCATTCATTGGTTCATATGCCTCTGACTCATCTGTGAGCATGCGTCTTCCTATTGGCTATCTGACTTCATACTTAATCTAGTGATACTTACATATTTGCGCTCCGCTTCAATCTTACATATAAATACGTGCAGATAGCCTTTGTACTTCTTTAACTTGAATCTACTTGATCTTCGACCCTGAACTTCTTTTGATAAGCTTTTCATTAAGCTTATTGTCACTATTTGAACTTCATAGAAGCTCATCGCTTCTATGTCTTTGATTGTCGTCAAAAACCTTGTCTCTGTGATGTAGGTCGTGAGACAGCGCGTAGCGCCCACGTCCGACCAACACAACTAGCACACTCCACGCTAGGAGACTGATATGCACGGGCCGCCGCTCTTGATAGAGTGTCTGTCATAGACACCACTCAAATTCCTTAGCGCCTGGCTAGGTCGCTAACACTCGCGGTCTGCGATGTCACACCCATCTGGGAGGGTCTTTTTTACCCAAGAAACCTATGGCAGATGGGTGTGTTTCCCTGCCAAAACAGAGGGACGGGCAGTTTGGACCATGCCATTTCTCTCAAAAAACACTGTCCTTGCGCGCTAAAGATGTTCCTGCGTGCGCTCAAGACGATCCCTGGCATGTGACCTGTTAGGTACAATCTCATTCCCACTCTGTTTATTGTTTATCATTGACCTACCAACTCAGGTTGTAGGTGACGCACCATCTGCATCTGGAGGTTTCCCACTGGTGCCTTTGATTCTTATGTTTAAATCACAGGTAAAGCTTCCCCATTTCATTGCACACACCCCATACTAACTCATTGTTCCTGCACTCATTTCTCTCAGTCAAGTCAATCGAACCACTCTTCTGGTACGCCTGCCAGCCAGAACCTAGTATTTTCAATATGAAGGTAAGTTTCACTCTTGCTACAAGAAACTGCCGGCAAGAACTCAATACTTTCAATAAGCCAAGTTCTTGCTGCAAGAAACTGCCAGCAAGAACCCAATATTTCCAATACAAAGTTTCACTACAAGAACCGCTGGCAAGAACCCAATATTTTCAATAAGAAGGTAAGTTTCACTACAAGAAACTGCCGGCTAGAACCCAATATTTCCAATAGTAAGAGGTTTCACTACAAGAACCGCCGGCAAGAACCCAATATTTTCAATATGAAGGTAAGTTTCACTGCAAGAAACTGCTGGCTAGAACCCAATATTTTCAATAAGTTGAGCTGAATCCTCCTCACTCCAATATAGCGATCTCTGGCGGCGGAAGAGATGTCAAGAACCCTTGCAGGAGGATTGAGGTATTTGAACATCTCCAGAATCACACTGACCAAGGTTACTCATGCCGCACTGTATTTTTGACAGTGTATCCCTTCCACGAACTTTCTGGTGGTGGAAGAGATGTCAAGAACCCTCAGAGGAAGATTGAGGTATTTGAACGTCTTCAGAATCACACTGACCCAAGGATATTCATGCCGCGCTGTATTTTTGACAGATGTATTTCTCCCCCAAACTTTCTGGCGGTGGAAGGGATGTCATGAACTCTTGCAGTGGAAGAGACGTCAAGAACCCTCACGGCGGAAGAGATGTCAAGAACCCATTCTCCACCTTTCAAGGTCGAAGGTGCCATCATTGCTAGAGATTGTGGCAGCATCGAAACCCATAGCTGGTGCGCAGATCTTCATGTCACATGAAGTTCATCTTCTTTGACAAGTTCTTCTTCCACCTTTCAAGGTTGACTGCACCATTGTTGCTAGAGATTGTAGCAGCATTGATGTGCAAGTCTTCATGTCACATGAAATTCATCTTCTTTGGTAGGTTCACTTTTTGAAGTTCTTCCTCTGCCTTTCAAGGTTGAACGCACCATCTTTGCTAGAGATAGTGGCAGCATCAAAACCCATGGCAGGTGCGCAAGTCTCCATGTCACATAAAATTTATCTTCTTTGACAAGTTCACATGCTTGTCTTTGAAGTTCTTCCTCCACCTTTCAAGGTCAATGAACCACACTGACCCAAGGCTATTCACGCCATGCTATATTTCTTGGTGGTCTGCAAGCGTTCATCAATGGAAAACAGACCAGGCAGCGGCAGAAGGAGGACAATCAATCTTGAGGTATGTATTCAGATGTCTCCAGAATCACACTGACCCAAGGCTATTCACACCATGCTGTATTTTATGGTGGTTTGCAAGTGTTCATCAATGGAAAACAGACCAAGTGGCGGCGGAAGGAGGACAATCTGGAGGTATGTATCCAAACATCTCCAGAATCACACTGACCCAAGGCTATTCACACCATGCTGTATTTCATGGTGGTCTGCAGGCGTTCATCAATGGAAAACAGACCAAGCAGCGGTGGAAGGAGGATAATCTGGAGGTATGTATCCAAACATCTCCAAAATCACACTTACCCAAGTTTATTCATGCCGTGCTATATTTTGTAGTGGTTTGCAAGCATTAATTGATGAAAAACAGACCAAGCAGACTACTCAAGCCCTGACTGCTATAATGTACTCCAGGTAATCATCTGCCAGGGACCCAATTTGTGGCACTGCGCTCGTGCCATCTAAGGCAAATATAGGTAAACACATGCATATGTTTAGGAGTAGGGTGCGCACTAATTTGTTCTCTAATCTGTCTTACAATATGGGCATGAACAATCTTTGGGAGGTATGTGCACCACTGGCCATTTCCAGATTTCAAGCTCATTCATTTTACAGTTACTAGAGCCTGCTGCAAAAACAGTGCCCATTACCTTGCTTGCCCTCCAGGACCACTATGTGGGACCTGCTCCTCACCTGCCCTACGTGATAGGAGTTGATGCAAGGTCAGTCTTTGCATGTTCATATTGTCATATTTGGTACTAACTCTTTTCACCACCATGCAGTGGGTGGTTTGAACAGAGTCAACAAGGCAAGTGGCACTATGCACACGCTCAGAATGGGCAGAACCCTGCCCTTCGGACATTCTTATTTTGCCTCACCCGACTCACTCAGTTCCCGGTGCAATTGGTCTTCTGCTAGGGCTGTGTGCGCGAGACAGCACTTGGTTTAGTCCGCTGCATGGACAACAGTATGCTGCGTAGCGCCATATGCAGCAACAACCAGGGCTGGAGTCTCCAAGAGTGGTGAAACATTGCTCAATGTCACCTTGAGAGTGATCCCACTGGGAAGATGGGGCCAATTACATCCAGCGCTCGCTCGCTCACTCCCTGAATCATTCCCCAGTGTGGGCACCATTAATTCATATGGACATCCTGCAGTCACCTCACTCGCTGAGGTACCCAAACTGCAACTGCCAGCCCCTCCTGACCTTGCCCAGCTCGCATGTGTGATCCAGCAGTTCCTAGGCTGGGACTTGAAGAAGCTTCTAAGTGCCTTCTGCACCACTATCTGGCCTGTCGTCATCCTACATGAACTCCTGGAGGATGTTGCCAACAATTCACCCAGGAGCAATGAGGTACATGATTGCTTTACATTTTAAACATGCTGATTGACATGTAGTCCAGTTCAGCCTTGCCTCAGGCTGCACAAGGGCAGTATTTCTGAACCATGCATCACGCCAAAAGAAGATGCATAGAGGGATTTCCGGGTACAATACTGATGTGCCCGTTGATATGCTTGAGAAAGCCACGATGCAGTTGCGTGAGGAGCCAGCCCCAGGCCATCAGGATGATATCACATCATCACATAAGTATGTTTGAGTATGGCTTGCTGACAGAATCTATGACTGCTGGGTGAAGACAATGTTTCTATCATTGTCGGGTGATCTCTGCACAGAGGTACATTGCTCAGCCATATCATCATTGTTCTTGCTGATGTACAGATAGAGCCACCCCCCATCAACATTCCATACTGTCTGTCAGGTGTCTGCACATCCTGTCTCCAATTTCAATTCCGATTCTCCTGTCTCCTCTTCTGTGAGTGTTATTGACCTCACAGAAGATGAAGATGCAGTAGCATTTGCTAGTGGTGCTATCATTGATCTTACAGGTGACGATGATAGTGAATTGATTGATCTCACTCTTTGATGTGTGTTTGGGTACTGTACTTGTATCTCATTGCATGTGAATAAATAATGGTTTCATTGCAAGTATGGTACAACAGGAAGTTTAAAGTCTATTATTGTGTTCTTAAGCACATGAACAGCACCGCCCACACTGCCGGCACTTGATAGTTGGCTGCTGGTTGGGGTCAAAAAAGTGCTCTCTTGGCTCAGCAGGGTCGTCATTTGAAGAGATGAGGTACTTTACTATTGTCATGTTCATGAATTCAGTGCTCCACCCACCCCACTCACAAATCCATCTCAGGTGCCAGTGCCTCTCTACATGCAGGTATTGACAGCCTCCCTGACAAAACGAGTGCATGCCATTGGGAGCGGGGTCAATATCTATGTCAAGAAGGTTGTTCCGAAAGAGCTCTAAGAACTGTTCCGAAGACTGGAGGGCCATATTTAGTTATTTCCATCAAGGTACGCAGTAATAATGTACCATAGGGCTATTTGCCTCTGCTATGCAGTCGCCAAATGCCACTTTTCGGAAAAGGTAGCCTGATGTCAACTTAGACTCTCGCAGCCAGGCAGCAAGTGCACATTGTAAAGATACAATCTAGCCTGGGCTGTAGATGAACCATGGCCTAAACTAGTATGCGAGTCTTGCGCTCTACCTAGTCTGCTTTACTTGCGAAGGCAAGAACGTTCGACCCTAAAGGGAATGCTAAGTTAGTATAGTTCAATATTGCCCAACCTGTGGTGCGAGAATGCCATCGGAGGTAGTGAGATGCTAGTGGTAATACTCCGGTCTGTGGGAAACTTGTGGTAAAACTAGCGGTAGACAAGCGGTAGTGTGAACGGTAAAACTGTGGTAGTACGAGCGGTAAAACTGCGGTAAGCGTGGGAACTTCTGCGGTAAAACAAGCAGTAGTGTAGCGATGAAGCGTGAGAAAGAGGTAGCGCTAGCAGTGAAGTGCGGGAAAGCGGTAACAAGTGGTGGTGCGTGCAGTGGTAAAGCAATTCTTAAGAGACAGTGACTTCGGTGAAAGACTTTATCCCGTTAGAGACAGTAGTGGTGACAATTCCTAAGTACCGTGTGTACCATAGAGGGAAAAGTAAGGAAAGAGTATGGGTACCTAGGAATTTTATACGAAAGGAATAGCTACGGAAATGGAAGGGATAGGATAAACACGCAACAGACATGTAATAAGACTGCACTACAGTTTACAAAACATCACATACCGGCGAGACTGGATGGACATAGGACGGACAGTGAATCTTGCTTGTGGATGCCTAATGGGTTCACGGAGATTGCTGAAGATCACTGCTTCGCGGGAAAGTTGCTGCAGTACAGCCATTAAGCTGCAACGAGGCTTCCGGAGTGCAGAACAATACCGTTAGATAGGGGTAAACACATGGTAAAGTAGGACGGTGAAGCCGAAGGGTAAGGGTAATGATTGCCGTGTGACACCTATATGAAAATGTGCCATTTCAAGCTCAGCGTGAGTTTGTTCATCACAATGTGCAGGACAGATATGAGCTTCATCCAAGGGGAGGACCCAGAGATGAAAGGGCTTTATATCTAAAATCATGTATCTCAATTGTGGTCCCACAAGCTCGATGAAGATTGAATACATACCTCCATTTTGGTGGGTCTTCCGGAAGGGAAGGTATAACACAACCCAATGTAATGAACATATTGGTGCTGGGCTTAAAACCCCACCTTTTGACACTCGTCTCATGTCTATAGGAGTTACCACTTGTCCATGGCCGTCTTACCCCTTTAGCATTACCAGTGGCATCCCATGTTTACCACACACCATACCGACTGCTGCACCACATTCCATGTACCGATGTCCTTCCATGTCCTTGCCGTGTCTGCATAGCTCCATTTGGTGCGTCGTTTGTTCTATGTTCGTTATCACTGATTCCACGGCAAGCCTTTTTACATGTTGCCTTGTGCCGCAGCGCCTCGCGCTATGTTTACTTACGGCAGTTACTATACTCCAGCGCTACTGATCTCACCTAGAAGTATTCCGAGTACATACAATTTAGGATATAAGCACCACGTACCCCGCACAATACAGCACCTGATTTTACACCATTGCACGTACTATAGGTCAGGATTATTGTCTAGCTCTGGATCTACCCAGTAGTGGACTTAGTCTTTAAAGTTTCCTTATCACTCATTAATCTATCACGCTCGTTCTCCATTACTGCTGGCATACAGCTGGACTTTTGACTGTTACTTTGACTGAACTTCTAATGCACCGCTACTTTACCACTGAAAGTACCATGGACTTCTTTACTGTTTCTTTGCACCGCTCGCAACCTTACCGCTACCACTGATACTATTGCTCGACGCAACTGTTTCTGACTATATCTCGACCATGGTAGCACCGCTACACACAACACTAGTTCTGGCAGCATCATTGCTGACCGCGGCAACTTACTGCTGACCACAACACTTCTTTCACACATAAGTTTGACTCGAACTTGACTATACTAATAGGCATCCCCCTTTAGGGTCGAACACTCTTGTTCTCACAAGTGAAGCAGACTAGACGGAGCGCAAGACTCACATACTAACTTAGGAGGTAGTTTATCTACAGCCCAGGTTAGGTTGTATCTTTACACCGATCTTTCTCCACACGAAGATCATGAACCTGTATTTTGAGAACCTCATCAAATCGCAACATGCACAAGAACGCCACTGTATATGCAGCCTGCAGAAGTCTTCAGACAAGTCCACCACCCCAGTGGTCTAAGTTTTTGGTACTAGTAGTTCCCAAGCCTCCTGCAGGTTTCTGCCCACTGGGTTGATATGCCTGGACAGTCCAGTTCTCAGGAAGGTGATTATGGTTGTGCAGTTTAAACAATATTTCCTGCAAGAGTTCAAAGATTCTTTGAAGTGAAAATTTGAGAGAATTAATGTGACTCACCGATGTTATAGCATGAGCGCTGTTGGCAACCTTGCCAGCTTGGACCTAGGGTATTGGATAATTAGCCGCAAATCAGTCAAAATATTCAAAAGTGCTACCTTGCACCTCCACAGTGAACACATGAAAGACGACACCTCGACCAATATTGAAGGATTGCCAACCATGGTACCATCTCCAGCATTGGACTCATGCCAATGCATGTTTCCGAGGCCGTGGAGCCTACCAAAGGCATAAGTCATTGATGCTCGCATCTTCTGAGCATGTCCATATGTCCCCCGGTCTTTGGTGGATGACTTCGGGCTGCCATCAAGATTAAGAGAGTCACAACTTCCATGGTATGTCAGCATCGTGTCAAGTATTTGTCACTTCAATTGAGTGGGACTTGGACTCACACATTCATAATCCAAGCAACAATGATCCAAGGAGCATTCGGTTGTGGTCTCTTGCTGAAGAACTCCTCATCTGTCTCTAAAAGCCTTGTCCCAACAGCAAACGCAAGACATGAATTCATCAACCTATCAAAGTGAACAATCAGAGTCATGATGCAACTGTTAGGACCACTCACCTCTTATATTCAGCGTCTGTACCCTCCGTAACCCCCTTAGAAACTTCCATGAGAGTCACTTGAAGTTTAGCAAACTCAGAAGCATCCATTGACATATTCATTGTTGGTGCACTTTGTTCTTTCCCGCTGCTGGGCCTAATTAAGGTTTCTTGTTCTGCTGCAACGTCCTCTTCAATATTGGCATTTATCTCAAGGTCAGCGGCAAGTGGAAGCACATTGTGCAGACCAGCAAAGCACTGCATGGGGTCAATCACTGTAGGAGCCATGCTTCAACAGCAGACTCTTACCAGTGTGACTGATCATTAATTGGCAATTGCGGTACAAATACTTGTGTTACTGGCTGGCATCAACATAAATTTTGCATGTGTAACAGAAAATATACAGGTCCTATCTACATTTAGTCAACTCAAAGTACCTTTTCATGATAGCAGACAGTCTCATCATGGCATACTCTCCACCTCCCCTCCGGTAAGTAAAATCAGTATCAAATGTGGCACTAAACTCTCTGCGTGCCTGTTCCACAATGCAGGACTGAGTCAACTTGCGCACATCATGCAGCTTGTCGACAATGACACTATACTTCATGTGTTCTCCTTTAGCACTGAAGGTAGCCCAGAACTGCTCTGGGCTGCCTTGACGGTAACACTCAATGATGTTTTGGGCACCAAGGAAGGTGTTACAATCGTACGTGCCCCTATTCATTTTCCTTTTGTTCCTTTACTTGTATATCATGTCATATGACTTTGACTTATATGCTCAATGCATCTGTACGATACATGCCTTCCTTATTAGGATACGCAGTTACATTCTCACGGTTACTTGGTCTGTGCGCGCATATTGGCCTATTTAAGCACAGTGTACTTGTAGTAGATTCTTTACTTTAATCTTACTGGGTTTTACCTGGAATCTCCTTCACTTAGGTCTCCAACCTAAGTCGTCTTGAATCGTCTCTAAGTCTAAGCACTCCTTAGCCTTAGCCTCTATTCTCGCAGAACCTCTTATGTAGACTTGTCTTTGAGGCCGAACCCTTGATCATACTTGGAACGCGTTCCTCATACTTTCACCTTGTCCTCTTCTGGACATTGTAAGAACTCCCAGCAGACCGGCTGTGTCTTTTCACTGTCGCTGGTGACGCCACCCCAGTTCGTAACAGAAGGTCAGTCAGATGCAGCAGAGGATTCCAAGGTTGTACTCACCTGCCAATCAGACCATTTCTTCTTCATGCCCTTCCACTGCTTGTCTTTGCCATAGCGATAGAGTACTGGCCAGTACTTGACTGTGATTGGATGACTGTGGATGACAATAACAGACAGACCTTTCCAGTGCTCGGTATCATCATCCCACATGCTATTGAGGCATGCAATATTGTGTGCGAAGCTGATGGCGGGGGGATCAGGAATCTTGTTGCTGTCCACTTGTAGGATGGTTCCATCTCCAAGATGAAGTAGCCGGGGCTTTCCTATAGCCAGTGACAGGGATGCACTGGGTGCACTGCTTTCCACTGCAATTGTCTCAGCACCAGGGTGAGTGAAGCCTTCAGCACCTAGCACAGGTGGGCACCAGACAGCACTGGGTTCATGGAGGGTGTCTTGAACAAGGCTGATGATCCTCGAGCTCACATTCTGGATGATGGTGTCCTGCAACTGTCATTGATTAGCTCAGGGATAAAGTGTGGTAAAGAAGTGCACCTCGTCAATGTAGACAGGAGACGGTGCATTTATGCTTGTAGCAAGCAGAAGATGACTGGGCTCAGCGCCAGCCATCGTCTGGTATGGATACTTCATGCCAATCATCTCAGCCTGTAAAGGCTTTTAACAAGGATAATAAAAAGAAAGGAAAGAATAGCTCACCCATGGCAACAGAGCAGCAACTTCAGTTGAGGTGCGCATGTCCTTTGATTGATCAGTGACAGTTGTAGCAGTGGCGGCGCCAACCAACTGTGCATGGCACTACATAGACTGCTTGGTGCAGCCCGTCCTAGGTACACCTGTGGGTTTGTGTACCTGAGGTCCCTTGTGAGACGTGTGAGCACCTGGACGTAGCCTTAAGCAAGGGGTCAGCTCCTGGTGAATGCCACTCCAAAAAAAGACCCACGCACCTGTCCCATGAGTCAGGATCGCGACTGAATACTTCCAGCCATTCAATCAGTATAACCTTGTTGCCTGTCTGGTGGAGGTCAAACTTGTTGCAGTGCTGCTTCAGCACTGTTACAGTCATATTGTGGCTATGGTACCAATGTCAGCATCATCAGAAAGAAGTGGTTCAACTTAGATGGAGAGGTATTGTACTGAAGGTTCTCCTTCCCGCCTGAATCGTTGGGGGAAAGGAAGCAACTGCTCAGACGGAGTTTCACTGACCATACTTTGGTCATGTGCACTAGCATCAGCACTGCAGAATGCCCCGTCACCATCTGAGACAGGATACAATCCAGCCACATTCATTTGCACGAAGCTCAGAATGTCGTTGATGTTGTCAAGGCAGAGGCAGGTCTTGATAATGTGGGGCAGGGAACTGCAGAAATTGAGGAGAATCTTCCGCTTCCACAATGGATAGGTAACTATGAGAACAATGAAAGCCGAGACACCCAGAATGACAGCAAAAGAGCTGGCCTCATCAAGTTCATCTGATGGCGCTAGAGGGCCAGCAGTTGGCTCTGCTGCAGCTGAGCTGGAAGCATCTGAGCTGAAGAGTGAGTGCTGTAGGGGTGCGCTGACAATATCAGAGGAAAGAATGTGCGCCACATGCTTGGCATTGGGCAGCATGATCTGGGGGACAGGCAAGTCAGCAGTGCAAACGGTATGATATTTGGTACAAGTATGGCACAAGGGAGTGACAGCAGAAAGGACGGTGTCGCTTAAGTCAGCATGCCTTGGATGGCAATTGCCAAAATGTCACGCCCGCAAACGGACAGTGTTCTGTGCGAGAGAAGGTGTGATGATTGCAGAACATCACAGCACCACATGTGAGTGATGCTGCATGTTACCCTGTGATCGTCACACCCAACCAAACTCCGATGTAAACAAATTTTGACCGGAGAGTGATAAACGATCATAAGAAGACACAAAGATGTGAAGATACTTTGAATTAAGTAATGTGAAAAATGTTGTTTGGGGGGGTGCTTTGGGTTTGGTCTGTGGTAGAAGTGTCCATGTCGATTCTGAAGTCCCTGCAGATCTCAAACTTGCTCAATATTGGAGGCGGAATGTATTGACAAAGTCATGTGGACAATGTCACGTGGCCTGAATGAGGACTATGTATTTGTGATCAAGAGTGAGGTAAAGGGACTTCAGGAGAGAGAAATCAAACACCGAAAAACCCTCGAGTGTGAGGTAGAAAACATTTTGCCAGGAGCACGACACTACCTGTTGTAAAAATACAATCTAGCCTGGGCTGTAGATAAACCACGGCCTGAGCTAGTATGCGAGTCTTGCGCTCTACCTAGTCTGCTTCACTTGCGAAGGCAAGAACGTTCGACCCTAAAGAGGGATGCCTATTTAGTATGGTCAAGTTTGAGTCTAACTTATTTGCGAAACAAGTGTCGTGGTCAGCGGTAAGTTGCCATGGTCAGCGATGATACCGCTGGAACTAGCGTTGTGAGTAGCGGTGCTACCGTCGTCGAGATAAGGTCAGTAACAGTAGCGTTGAATGAGCGATGTCGAGCAGTGGTCTCAGCGGTAGCGGTAAGGTTGCGAGCGGTGCAAAGAAACAGTAAAGAAGTCTGCGGTACTTTCAGTGGTAAAGTAGTGGTTTGTAGGAAGTTCAGTCAAAGTAACAGTCGAAAGTCCAGCGGTATGCCAGCGGTAACAGAGAACGAGTGTGATGTATTAACGAGCGATAAGGAAACTTTAAAGACTATGTCCACTACTGGGTAGATCCAGAGCTAGACAGTAATCCTGACCTATAGTATGTGCAATGGTGTAAAATCAGGTACTGTATCGTGCAGGGTACGCGGTGCTTATATCCTAATTCATATGTACTCGGAATACTCTAGGCAAGATCAGTAGCGCTGGAGTGTAGTAACTGCCGTAAGTAAACATAGCGTGAGGCACTGCGGCACAAGGCAACATGTAATAAGGCTTGCCATGGAATCAGTGATAACGAACAGAAAACAAACTACACACCAAATGGAGCTATGCGGATGCGGCAAGGACATGGAAGGACATCAGTTCATGGATCATGGTGTGGCAGTCGGTACGGTGTGCAGTAAGCGTGGGATGCCGCTGGTACTGCTAAAGGGGTAAGAAGGCCATGGACAAGTGGTAACTCCTGTAGACGTGAGACGAGTGTCAAAATATGGGGTTTTAAGCCCAGCGCCAATATGTTCATTACACCGTAACAAGCATAGCTTACAAATGGTCATGCAGAGGCAAATGAACCCCCAAACAATGGTATGCGAGAACAAAGTGCATTATGATGGTAACAAGTGACAATATATTACTTGTAGCAATGTGAAAAGGAGTCCATGGATGACTGCATCATGGCTAAATGCATGTCTGAGAACGAAGAAGAAATAAACATTGGTAAGATGGAGTCTATCTTGCACCAGTACTCTAAGAAGGCGCATGACTTCCAGCGCCCTTGCATGGCTACCACATCTGGGGGTGTTCCCCGCAGCAGCAACTCCGTGGCTCCCCCAATTCTGAAGCAGTGACTGGAAAGCTCGGCTAATCTGTTATCTTTCCAAACTTGGTTGCACCTGTTCATGAACCAGGTACGCGTCATTGGGGAACATCCTCCACTCTCCGTCTTGAAAGCAAAAAAGGGCGCATTGGCCAGTACAGATGAGTTGGCAAGAAGGTGGTGATTGAGGGCAGATACTGGGTTTGAATGGTCGTCGATGTGAGAAGCGACAATATTTGCTCCATCACTGTGAGTTGTCTTAGTCCAAGGGATGGTGATTACGATGAATGAAACTCCTGTTGAAGAAGAGCTGCAATGCAGGGAAGCTGAGCAGGAGAAGTGTCGTGACAGTGTAGTGAACAAAGTCATGCTGACCATGAAAGTGCTGTTTTACACAAGTGTCTTGTTACTGTCTACAGTGGCTGCTGAGAAATCCCCTATAGCAAGCATTACCCCTTTTCGCTTCACCAGTACCATTTTTGCTCCGTGGATCCTTGCCCCTTACCAAATCTCGCTACCGATGCCCTCCTCTCCATTTCTGTCTAGATCCATTGGTGCATAGCATATTCATTTCTGCCATTACTAAAACTACGGCAAGACTTACCTTACCTTCTGTGACACCGCTTGCTCGCTGCGTGCCTTTTTGCTAAAAATCATGGAGTACATCTTTATTTCGCTACTGTTCTCACTATGTATTCTGGCTGTTCATGGTACATGTTAAAAAGGACTCTTCGCACATTCCGGTACTTTTACATTTCCCTCTATGGTACACACGGTACTTAGTAATTGTCACCACTACTGTCTCCAACGGAATAAAGTCTTTTGCCAAAGTCACTGTCTCTTAAGAATTGTTTTATTGCTGCATGCACCACTGCTCTTTACCACTTTCCTGCGCTTCACCGCTTGCGCTATGCTTTCCCGCGCTTAATCACTATGCTTCACCGCTTGTTTTACCACCAGTCTCCCACGCCTTACCGCAGTTTTACCGCATGCACTACCACAGTTTTACCACTTGCACTACCACTTGTCTACCGCTTTCCTGCACTTACTGCTAGTTTTACCGCTAGTTTCCCATGGACCGGAGGTCACTGCTAGCATCTCGCTACCTCCGACGGCATTCTCGCACCACAGGTTGGGAATTATTAGACTATACTAACTTAGCATGCCCTTTAGGGTTGAACATTCTTGCCTCGCAAGAGTAGCAGACTAGGTAGAGTGCAAGACTCGCATACTAGTTTAGGCCATGGTTCATCTACAGCCCAGGCTAGATTGTTTCTTTACAACAGATTGAATGCAGTTACAGAGTCTACAATAAGCTCCCCGAGTCTAAATGCGCAGTTAGAAGGAGGAATAGTAGTCTAAGGTTGGGTAAGACAGACAAACTGGCAACAAGACCAAAATGCCGTTGAGGCGATGGCAAAAACTGATGCATTGAACATGTTTGAGAGGTCAAGATGTGACAGTAGCACATGCATGCACTCAAGAGTGACAGGTGGACGACATTGTAAAGATACAATCTAGCCTAGTCTGTAGATAAACCATGGCCTAAGCTAGTATGCGAGTCTTGTGCTCTACCTAGTCTGCTACTCTTGCGAGGCAAGAACATTCGACCCTAAAGGGAATGCTAAGTTAGTATAGTCTAATAATGCCCAACCTGTGGTGCAAGACTGCCGTTGGAGGTAGCGAGATGCTAGCGGTGACCTCCGGTCCATGGGAAACTAGTGGTAAGCACGGGAAAGCGGTAGACAAGCGGTAGCGAAAGTGGTAAAACTGCGGTAAGGCGTGGGAAACTGGCGGTAAAACAAGCGGTGAAGCGCGGGAAAGTGGTAAAGAGCGGTGGTGCGTGCAGCAGTAAAACAATTCTTAAGAGACAGTGACTTCGGTGAAAGACTTTATTCCGTTAGAGACAGTAGTGGTGACAATTCCTAAGTACCGTGTGTACCATAGAGGGAAAAGTAAGGAAAGAGTACAGGTACCTAGGAATTTTATATGAAAGGAATAGCTACGGAAACGGAAGGGATAGGATAAACACGCAGCAGACATGTAATAAGACTGCACTACAGTTTACAAAACATCACATACCGGCGAGACTGGATGGACATAGGACGGACAGTGAATCTTGCTTGTGGATGCCTAATGGGTTCGCAGAGATTGCTGAAGATCACTGCTTCGCGGGAAAGTTGCCGCAGTACAGCCATTAAGCTGCAATGAGGCTTCCGGAGTGCGGAACAATACCGTTAGATAGGGGTAAACACATGGTAAAGTAGGACGGTGAAACCGAAGGGTAAGGATAATGATTGCCGTGTGACACCTATATGAAAATGTGCCATTTCAAGCTCAGCGTGAGTTTGTTCGTCACAACGTGCTCTCTTGGACGATGACGGTACTAGCTTAGTCAGACCAGTGGTCGCTGATCGCATTAGTGAGTTCCCGTGCCATGGAGCCCCATGAAGGTTGTGCCAGAAGTGTATTCCTGCCAGCCAATTCTGGACAGTAGTACCTATGACCCTACCTGCCCAAGAAGCAATAAATGAAGCTAAAAGGTGATCTGGCACAGGCATACAAAGTTTTTCTGAAACATTTCTAGAGTCACAATATTGGTGAAATCTCAATAGGCCAGAGCCATAGTTCTCGCACATTTTGATTTCAACAGACATGAGCATGACATCAAGAAGTTTAACAACATCCTCGAAGGGGAGTTGTTTGAGTAGGGACAAGTGGAAAGTTGTAGAATGAGGCACGGACCAGAGTCTGACTTTGTCGCATGCAAGAATGTGAGGGCGAAGCGAGGAAGGTGTGATGAGGTTTCCAGGCTTGGGTTTTCTGGGTTTTGGGTGTTTGCCAACAACAGTGGGTGGTACCCCTGTTTGAGGGGGAAGTGCCAAGATCTCCCTCAAATGAGCCACTGTTGCTGTGACATTGGCATGTCCCGATGCCGTCGAAGTACTGGTGCTAGACATATGCGGAGATGTAGGGTACAAGCTCCTCTGGGAGCTGAGCAGAAACGAGTTGGTTGTTGGGCAGGACGACCTCACCATGAGAGATCAGGTCTGCCTTATTCTGTTCTGAAGCGATGTAAGTAAAAACAAGAGTGATATTTGAATCCATAGCTAATGATTCAACCCTTCTGACGCAAACATTGACGTGGAAGTTGTGACTGCGTCCCCACTGGAAGGCTCCGATAACACCTTGGTTATCGGAGTGTATGAGGACGTTTGAATCCCTCAGACCTTCGGCATAGAGAGTTCTGACAATGAGCTCTATTGCAACAGCCTCCAACCAGCCAATGTCCCTCCCTTGACCTTTCCAACTGGGATGAAGAGTCCATGCGTTCCACTTGGATCCTATCATTATTCCTATACCCCAATCTGTCGAAGTGTCCACCCAGAGGTCTAGGTCTTTTGGCGGACCTCGTGGAATGAGAATACAAGGTAATGGCAGTGTCAACAGGGTTGACAACCACCATTTCAAGTCACTGACTGCAGAGGGGGGAGGGTGGCATGACAAATGCTTGGAAGGGAAGTGTGCAATGAAGCTAGAGAGATTCACTAAGTAAGAACAACCATGTGGGATAACAAACAAAATGTGCGATAGTGTTCCATTTATACTCATTGCATCCTTGCAAGACACTCTCTACCTGCTTGCAATGGTGTCCAGCAGCATGAGGAGTTTGTTGCAATACTTCTGACGTTTCTCGTCAGGGAGAGTTACGGAGTGAAGAATGAGGTTCCAGAGCAGACCCAAGTAAACAAACACTGTTGCAAAGTCACACCACTTCAATGGGTGCCAAGGGACTCCGAGAGGGCAAGACTTTTCATATACCTCATGAAGTCCGTGGGGGTAGGAGAACTCTGTTGTGGAACCATCACTGAGTATAATTCCTCCTCTGGATGGGTATCTGAAAAGTAAGTGGTCATCGACCCACTTCTTGATGGGACCAAGTTCCATCAAATGCAAGATATCAACGGTCGCGTCCACAACGTGACCTTGGACACCACCTGCAGTGGACAGACCAAAAGGGAAAATGTGGTCTACGAAGAGACTGCCATCTATTTCGATGACCAAGAATTGCTTATGTGGTGGCCATACCGGCACCATCCTATATGCTGCCTCTATGTCTAGCATTGCCGCTTGTGTGCCAGCAGGTGCTGTAGCGACCTGAAACATGAAGGTGAGAATAGACCTTTTTTTCCATGGAAGTGAAAAATTGAGGATGTCGACATGTGTGATGGAAGAAACAAGGCTCAGAACATGAGTGAAGTGGAAAGGAAGTGAAAAGAAGTACAACATGCCCGACAGTGCAACTCCACCCCCCCTTCTTTAAACCAAAGTGTTTGATGAGGGGTGCGAGAACTATGGAGTGATGCGGCAGGAGAAGGTCCTGGGTCTCCATGAATGAATGGAAAACACGTGGAACTTCGCATGAAAGGAAGGGAAAGAGCTTACCAGCTCAGCCACCTGTGAGGCAGTACCCCACTCAGTCGGGAAATTGTCTAAATCAAGGTGACTGTTCACAGAGAACTCGTCATCATTTTTGAAAGAGATGTCACATACAACATGGAATTTTTCATGCCCGCCGGACTTCTCTACTACTCCAAGAGGTGATGAGGCGAAATGACCTCCCAAGATGTCAAAGACCTGGTCTTCTGTGAAGGGGCCGGACATGTGTCACAAGGCGACTTTGTCGCAACAATATGCCCAAATAATGTCCAAGTGATCAAGAGCCAACTTATGATTTTTTGGAATGTAGTTTTTACTGATGGGTGGAATGTTGCCAATGGGGAAGCCATGACATAGGTTAAAGACAAGTGAAGGGTAAATGTGAGTCAAGTTATACTCGTGGAGAAGTGACTCATAAGCATTGGCATTATAAGGAGTGACAATGCAGTTGCAGACATCAGAAGCAGGATTTGGAAGTTGCGCCATGTGATCTATCACCACAGACAGAGCAGACATGGATGATGTTGGAGGAGTGTTTGGGCATGTGGCACTTTCTGATGTTGAAGGAAATACAGATGGGAGAGGAAGAGGATTTGAGGATGAGTTTGTCATTCCACATACTGATGACGGGCTCATTCTTAGCAGTGTGTGTGAGAGAGTGCAACTGCTGGCTCTATGTCCATTCTGACCGCATATGATGCAAAGGAGCGAGTTGGAATTGCTCACTCCTTTGCCCTTCTGAAAGGGCTTTCCATCACTCAAAGTGTTGACAGACGAAGGGTCTTCATTCTCACGAGGTGGATATAGGTTATAGCGCGAACCACCATTGCCACGGGATGATCCACCGGGGTGCAACAACGTATTTATCTTGACTTCATTCCAGTGCTGTAGATATGCGTCTGGATGGTGGAAGGTTTGGTTGTTGAAAAACTTCTTCTGGTCTCAATGTCAAAGTTCAGGACAGACAGGAAATCATCAGTAAATTCATCACACGATAGACAGAAATCATGGTGATCCTTGAAAAGTTTTATAGTGGCATCATCTGCAATGAGTTTGAGAAGCTTTAGGAAGTTCCTGTAGGCCTCGTAGAATTTATCACCTATGAGTGTGGTCTTGGCCAGGAAACTGAGCGAGACATCCATCACACTCAACTTGGGATTGTCCAAGATGAGACTTTTCATCATCTTGATGATGGAAGGGTCTGTGTGGATCTTCCGGAGCGAAGCTCCTGTGAGAAGAGTGAGTGGTACGTGTATATGAGCCTTAGTGAGATTAAGTATGGGTCTAGGTATTTCAAACACTGAGTCTGTGGACTTTGTAAGTATGGTGTCCAAGTCTTTGAAAACGATGGACTCTGCAGTGGATGAAATAGAAGTCATAGTAGTTGAAGATTTTGAAGAAGATGTAGCTATAAAGGTGGCTTCGATCACCTTGTGCATCATTGGGGTAAGCAAGTTTAGGAAGCTAAAGGCACGTGCCAGTTTATGAGAAGATGCACTGGGGGCAGGAGTAACAGGGGGAGTATCAGGTTCCTCTAAAAGTGACTCATTGTCCATGACATCTTCAATGTAATTTGGATCAGCACATTGCCCGGTTCATTTCTCATTACAAGTGGTTCTGGTGTGATTCTCGGTGATGACTGAGTCTTTATCTGAAGGGTCAATGATGTGACCTTGTTTTCTCCCTAAGGAGTCCACCAAATGGTCTATCTCCCCTTCAGACATTTCCTTGTCGTTGTCAATGTCAAATGAACAAACACTTTTACCTCTGGCACCCTTTGGGGGCCCAAGATTTGAGGTATTGGTCATTGTGATATAGCTTGACAAGATTACATTAAGTTAAGCATATATATGCGCTCGAATCTTTCAATGAAATGAATAAGCGAGTGAGCGTGAGAGAAAAGAAGGAATGGGACACGAAGAAGACACATGTCCTTTCTTAAATGTGCCACTCACTTAGTAAGCACTTGTTTGAGCTTTATGCTCACAGGCTCGCATTCAGCTCAAACAGCACCACTGCTTGATAGAGATTTGTTCCGACTTTCTCACACACCCTTTGCAGCAACTCTCTGGATCTTCAAAGGGACACTCAAAACTAGAGGCGCTCAGGTCACCTGCACCTACCGCAGGGCCCCTGATAATTCCTATGTAACTCAGTCAATGATCCGGCAGAAATCAAGAAGTGGAGACTAATACTCTAGGACTTGTAGCATGTGAAATCATTCACAGCACTGTGAAGCATAGGTATGGTGTGGGCATGACAAGTTAATAATTAAATGTCTGCATAAATCGAAGTTGGATGAGGGGATAGAACATGACTAGAGATGTCAAGTAGTTGTGAAATTCAAGTTCTCATGACACATCAAGTCTGCTTTGCTTACCTATACTTCCCACAATACTGACTTAGTAAAGCGGCCCTATGTGACATGTAGCGCCGCTGAATTAAGCATCACATTTGCTTGTATGGAGCACTGCTGGTTGACACCAGCAGTTCTAGGTAACCCACTACACCTACAGCTATATTTGGCATGTTTGCCACACACCTGTTTTAGGTGGCTCGTCACTTTCCACAATGTCCAAACAGAGGCTGCTCGCTGTCTACCACAGCAAGCTCATAGTATACCTCAAAACCACACAGATTTTATAGTGCTTTGTTGTATATATGACATATGCCCAGTGTTCTGTCAAGTATCTACATTAAATAGCACTAATTTATGTTACAAAGGACCTATTAATCTGATCAAAGAGACTTAAGTTGCTTGTTGTCTGCATGAGGTCTAAATGATAATGACAAGGGCACAACATGTATTCAATATGATATGACAATGAGTATTTAAGCAGCATTCTCCTGGTCAGATATCACAAGTGTGGAGCTCTTTTTCTTAGATGCTCTCTCTCTTTCCTCCTCCTGATGTGGCAGTTGAGGCTGTCCAATGATCTCTGCTTGATCCATCCCAGAATGCCAGTGCCCTTTCTGTGAGCTTCTGGGCCCGCTTTTCCTTGTGATAGGTGACTGAGACAAGGTGTCTGATGAGGTGTGGGTGGGAGGTGGGGGGGTGGCATGGGTGATGATGTCAGAGATGGCTGAACAGTGGCAGACACTAATGAATGAGTCAGAGTTCATATGGAGGGCCAAGAAATATAAGTATGTTCATACCTTCATCAGAGGTGCAAACAACTAAATCAATGGGATCACCTGATGCAACTCTGCTGGGAGACTGCAAATCAGCACTTTGTGGTGTGCAAAGCACTGGATCAATGTGATGGTCTGGTATTGTTGGTGAATCAGCACTGGGACTTGTGGGAATGAGCTGTGGGTGACTTTGATCCTCGGTAGGGAGTGGAGCTTCAGTAGGTGAGGTGTTGTCAACAGGGTCAGGATCAGCCTGGATTGCCTGGCTTGTAGCTGCACTAGGAGAAATTTTATTAAGAGGAGGGGGTGGTTCAAACTCTGGCACAACAGGGTCAGGGTCAGGATCAGCCTGGATTGCCTCGCTTGCAGCTGTGCTAGTGTTACGACCATGCAAAACTGGAGATTAGTAAGAAGTCCTGGTCTTACATGGGGTTGTACCGGAGGGTTGTAAAGTCAAAGGGGCTTGGCCTCAGCTCATACGCTGTGCCCCTTACCCGAGTATGTGCCCTTAATTTCGGATGAAGTCCAAGGGAGAGTTCTGGTGAAGTCCAGATGGAGGGTCCGGATGAACTCTAAGGCAGGATAGCTCGACAGAGCTCCGATGGACTTCTGGATGAGCGCGGGAATGCGCCGGAACTATTTTTGGAAGGTAGGGAGTAATGGTAACACTACTGGAACAAGCTCCAAGTAGAATGGATGAAGGATGGACCACTGGACAAAGTCCAGGGCAGGATAGGAGCAGAGCTCCGGAGGGAAAGATGATCCATAGATGTCAGAGGATAGGATAGGATGGATCCGAAGGACTAGGGGTCCGAAGGTCCGGAGCTCAGAGGAGCGGAGGAGCGGAGGAGCGGAGGAGCGGAGGAGCGGAGGAGCGGAGGAGCGGAGGAGCGGAGGAGCGGAGGAGCGGAGGAGCGGAGGAGCGGAGGAGCGGAGGAGCGGAGGAGCGGAGGAGCGGAGGAGCATAGCTCTGTGGATCTTAGAGGAAGTGTTGGCTACTTGAGAGGAGTAGGTCTGGATATTTTGTAGAGATAGTATAGACTACTCCGGACAAGGTCCGGAATAGAAACAGACAGTATAAGACTACCAAAGATAAGTCGGAGGTGAAACAGATGATAGATGGAGATGGACAAAGTCCGAAAAGATTATAGGACATAGGATCAAAGTTCTGGCCTAGAGAGTGATCCCATAGTCCTGAGTTCGGAAGCTTACAAGGGCCGGAGCCCAAGTGCAAGAACAGGAACAGAGTTATATAGACATGATAACAGGATACAGAGTAATCAAAGGAATATACAGAAGTAGGAACAATGAATCAGACTAAGGTCTGCAGGAGTTGTACTACAAGTTTATATACTGTAGGAGCATGCCGGAGGGTAAGTATGGATAGTCCGAGGCTATGTCTGAAGCATACAAAAACACATTAGTAAGTACAGCGGGACATAAGGCTATGAACTCGGAGATGAAGCTTGTACGAAATACTTATCAAGACGGAGGCAGAGATCACCGAGAGCTGGAAGCACAGAGATACCCAAAAGCCGGAGACACAGGTATATTCTAAAAGGGGTGATGCGCAGGTGCGCGGGAATAGTTTGGATATGAACTCGGATTGGATATGGACATGGATCAGATATGGACACAGATCGGATATGGATACAGATGGATATGGATTGGAGTGGATGGGTGGATCGGATATGTGAACTGGATTGGATGGGTGGATCAGATATGTGTAGATTGGGTGTCTGGATGTCTATGGATTGGATTTGATCTAGACCTGAATGTACGGTATATGACAGCTAGGAGGAATATCATTGAGAGGAAGGGGTGGTTCAAACTCTGGGGTGAGTTTCTCCCCAGCAGCAATATGGCACCACTGTTCTTTGACCTCTTCATGAGTGATCTTGAAAAAATGGCACATCCCCAATGACAAGGCCATCGCAGCTTTCTTGAGTGCATCTATGCCACCCTTTAAGTCTGAAGGGTTGACCCATTGTGGGTGGGCCCATCCAACAAGCTTTATCAGATAGTGCTGGACCACATGATCCTCATAGTGTGTGAACTTGACTGATGCTTTTGCATCACTGGTGAGTTCACCTGTAAATTGAGTCAGCACAAGTGACACAAGCAATAACTTCATACTTACACAGAGATGCATGAAGGTTGAATCAGATTGAAGTCTTTGCTTTTGAAACACGGTCACGATGATTCATAGCTGAAGCTATACACGTACATGGTCAGAATTGAAAAAAAATCAATGAAAAAAAGGACGCACTGAGGACAGCACCATTAGCTAGGATAGTGCTTTCAAACTCGGTAGCAAGCTGCACAATGTCCTTGCATAGGTATAAGCAAAAAACTGCTCAGCAGCAGCACTTGTAAAAAAAGCTTTAGGTGCCATGGTAAAAATTGCAAACCCCACGGACCATGAGGACAATGGCCTCTACACCCACATGCCTGTTTTAAAGCATCAAGCTGTCAATGCAGTATTAGTGCTAATGTACATACCTCTTCCTTGACAAATTGAAAAATATGTGCACACTCAGCTGCATGTGAACGAGTGGTTATGGTGGGAGGATGGTGGCTTGCGCTGGCCTTAACCAGGTCAAATTCCTTGATAAGCATCTCCTTCTCAACCTTCTTGAGGCTGTGATATTCGGCTTTGTCTTTCACAAGGTCTACTATATTAGACCATTGGTTATCTGAAAACAATGTTAGTGAGTGAATACAAGACATTATCAAGTACTTACCAGCACCCTTGAAATGTAGAAATGCATGCCAGGCACTGGTCCAGTGGTCTTATTCCATTTCTGGAAGTGAGGTACAGAGCCCAGTGAAAAATGTTCAAGGTAATGTCGATGGGGCTGCTTAAACTTCTGAGAAAGTTTGGTTGCCTTCATCTCTAGGTAGTTGAGAACTGCTTGAACTTCCTGATTCTCATTGAGTCACTTAGCTTGCTGGCATTTGACCAATTGCTGATGAACATCAGGAAAACCTAGGTCCACTTAAATTGACTTTAGGGCAGCCACCGATTTGCTGGGTCCAAGCCTCAAAAAAAGTGTAAAGGCTGATGGCAATTGGCGATATAATCAAGAATGTTTTAAACAGGGCTTGGAAAATGTTGGGTCAACTCCTGGATGCATCAATTTATCTCCGGCATGGTTTCAACAGGGCCACGAGGTAGGATGTGATGAGATGGTGATTTCTGGAGTCAAACTCACCAATCCCATAGAATCTGTCAGATCCGGAGGTATCTGCATCATTGAAGGGACCCTCCTCCAAGAATATCCTCAAAGCTATTGCAAGGCTGGCAGCCATCGCATTGGCAGCACTCAGGGTCATGCATCCTCAGCAGTACTTTGCAGGGTTATGAGCCTTGTCACACCTCAGAGATAAGGCAGTGAGCAAGGAACTGCCACAGATGCCAGAGACCCTGCAGTACTGGGCATCCATGTTTAACAGCCTCTCCATCATTTCCAATCGGGAAACCCCCAATCATTGAGACCATTTATCGATTCCTGAATGCTTCAATATTCTCACCACCATGGGGAACTATTCTAATGCTCGGATGAGTATGCCAAGCCTTCAGCTGGAATTCAGGTATGATTGCGTTTTCGGGAAGGATTGTGAGACATGGGGTTGATGGAGTGGAAGGGGATCAGATTGCTTGGGCATGGTATATGAGGGATTCTGTGCACATTTATGCCGGGGTTCCCTCATGTGAATGGGCTAGGGTCAAAGGCCACATACTAACCACGGTGTGAAAGATCAAAGAAGTTGAAAGAGTTGTTACCATGTTGGTAGGAACACACAAATACCATGTACCAATTAGAGCATCAACAGTTCTGGAACTCATATCGGAAGTCGAGTTGCATGAATTGAGTCCCTAACTCTGAGTATCTCAGGACTTGGGACTTGATACTCAAAATTCGGGACTCAATAATTGATAGTCCGAATTCAGGCTTGACACTCGGGACTCAGCAAAATGTGAGGCAACAGACTTTGATCCACACATTTTGAGTGCCGAACTCCGATGTAACAAACATATTGGTGCTGGGCTTAAAACCCCATACTTTGACACTTGTCTCACATCTACAGGAGTTACCACTTGTCCATGGCCATCTTACCCCTTTAGCAGTACCGGCGGCATCCCACACTTACCACACACTGTACCGACTGCTGCACCACGTTCCACGTACCTGTTAAGACCATACTCAAAAGTAGAGAGATCCGAAGGGCTTTGGCCTCAGTTTGTGCACTGTGCCCCTTTCTCGAGTAATGCCCCTTATTTCAAGGAGAAGTTATTCGTCCGAAGATCCGGAAGGAGTTGCATGGCAGATCCGGGCATCCGAAGGTACCAGATATGATGCGTCCGAAGGTTGTTCAGAACATAAGGATAGAACAAAGATTAAGGCTAGCTTCGGAACGAGTTCCTAACTAGAAACTAACAGAGGTAGACTATCCGAAGATAGAGTCGGAGATATAGACTATAGGAATCAATCCTAAGTCTCGGAAGGTGACTTTAGAGCAGAGGGTGGCTCAAGTCTGGAAGAAGCGGAATGAGTAGAATCTAAGATGATATTCAAACTAAGGTTCTACGGAGATTTACAAGTGGTTTATATACTGTAAGTATCTGAGATGGATAATCAACAGGTCTGGGACCGAGGGCTATGTATGAAGTGTAACGGAAGTCTATTAGTTAATGCACAGCGGATCAGTAAGCACGAATTGGAAATGAACACAGGTAACGGATCAGCAACGTAGGAGGGAAATATACATAGCCAGAATACCGGAGACAGGAGGAATGATGAAAGGAGATAGACGCGGATATGCACAGGGAGTTAAGGTGTGAGAAGTGAGCACATTCGGATGGGTGGTCCGGACAGGATCTGTGGACCGGATGGATATGGAATCGATTGGATATGGTCGGATCTGAGATTAGAATTATGGTATATGACAGTATCCCCCCCTTAGGGCCGAACCCCTGAGGCACAAGAAGCGTCGATCCGGATCAGACAAGATTAATGCGAGACGATGGGGAAGTTTGATGGTTGTAGTGCTGAGTCTGTAATCCGACAGATATACGGACGTCAGACGTCCGAAGTGATTCCTACCCCCACTTCATACTCCTGCTAACAAAACTTGCTTTACAACATGTCTGGAAAGGAATCTGATGCCCCTAAGTCTGCTGCTGACATTGTGGCGGATCTGAACAGCAACTGGCTGCTGCTAAGGCTGCAGTGGAAGCTGAGGTGGAGCGGAAGCGGAAAGAGGCAGAGGAGCGGAAAAGACAGGAGGAGTTGAAACAGATTGAGCTGGCAGAGATTCAGAGGGAAATGGAGGAAAAGAGACGGAGGGCTCTGATTGAGGCTCGGGTGAGTGATGTGGACTCTTCTAGGTCCAGATTCTGATGGGTTGGCAAGGCCAAGGCTGCTCCTGCATCTGGAGCAAAGGATAGGTACTGCTCCCGTTGCGTCACCAAGGACCGGATGTGTCAGTGGGTGTTACAATCGTACGTGCCCCTATTCATTTTCTACTTCATTTACCTTGTATATTACGTAACATGACTCTGACTCATATGCTCAACGCATCTGTACTATAGTTGCCTTCCTTCTTAGGATACGCACTTACATTCTCACGTATTGCTTGGTCTGTGCGCACATATTGGCTTATTTAAGCACAGTGTACTTGTAGTAGATTCACTACTTTAATCTTACTGGGTTTTACCTGGAATCTCCTTCGCTTAGGTCTCCAACCTAAGTCGTCTTGAATCGTCTCTAAGTCTAAGCACTCCTTAGCCTTAGTCTCTATTCTCGCGGATACCTCTCAGACTTGTCTTTGAGGCTGAACCCTTGATTGTACTCGGAACGCGTTCCTTGTACTTTCACCTTGTTCTCTTTTGAACATTGTAAGAACTCCCAGCAGACCGTCTGTGTCTTTTCACTGTCGCTGGTGACACCATCCCAGTTCGTAACAAAAGATTAAAGTCATCCATTTTGATTGTTGGCTATCCATCCTCGACCTGAACCCTGATTGCTCAGATCAGTAGACTAGCGTACGCGTACGCTGAGCAGATTGTCAAGAGAAACCCTCCACAAAAGAAAAGCCCTAACGGACAGCAAGACAGCGCGTGTAGGCATCGAGAAAGTATAACTCATCAGAAGAATCATCAACCATGTCGTCGACCAAAGAATTCGAGTACAAGATTGGTCAACCAATTGGTTTTGATGGAGATCGTGATAACTCTCGCGAGTTTATCCAGTCGTGCAATTTGCACTTTGACATCAATGAAAAGCTTTACACCACCGATAAACAGAAGATCATCTACATAACATCCTTTATGACCGAAAGGAATGCCAAATCCTGGAAGGAACAATTCCTTGAACACGCCCAATCTACCGACACTTCCGGACAAAAAGTTGGTTATGGGACAATGGCAGATTTTATGAAGACTTCAAAGAAGCATTCGAACCGGTGGATACTAAAGGAACCGCGCTTACAAGACTCAGAGATCTCAAACAAGGAACGGAGATCTCCACACCTATGTCGCTGACTTTGAGGCATTTGCAGCCAAGGCTCAGATCACCGACAATGCAACGAAGATTCAGTTCTTCCAAGACGGCCTTAATTGGGGCATCCTTACAAAGCTTTTCAACACAGGAGATGTCTCCGAGATATTCAGAGAAGTTGTGCTGCAATGCGTTGCTATTGACAACGCCCATCATCGGCTTAATGCCATGAGGACACGTCATACTCCACAACAGAAGAAGAAAAACTACGGGAATGCACGGTATATTCCGAACCGTGATTCCAATGCAATGGTCGTAGATCGAATCTCCGATATGGAGAGATCCGAATGCATGAAGAAAGGACAATGCTTCGGATGCAAGAAGACAGGACACCGTATCCATAACTGTCCTGAAAGAAAGAAGAAGACCCCACTCCGACAAACCGAAGTCAAAGGGGAAGAAGAAGATGAAGAAACCGTGAGACGAATTGTTGAGGATTTTTGACTTGGAGAAACAAAGACTCGACGTATGTTTCTCCCAATGTATTACTAAGACTTGTACGCGCTGTAGGTGAAAGAAAAGAACTTCGTGTCCCTATCACCCTCCACTCGCGTACTCGCTTGAAATCCGTCGACACCACCGCTGTTATCGATTCAGGAGCAGCAGGAACATTCATCTCAGAGGAGTTTGTGAAACTCCATCAAATCACACGACGAAAACTCAAAGAACCGTTTCGAGTTACGACGGCAGATGGAACCCTCATAAGAGGAGGACCAATTACACATTACTGCCTCCTAGTGGTCAAAATCGACGACCGAACCATGTATGAAAATTCAAAATCACCAAACTAGGAAGGAGAGATCAAATCCTCCTTGGAATTCCATGGTTACGAGCAATGAACCCAATTATAGATTGGGCTGCTGAAACACTTATCCTTTCACGGACAGAGAAATCAGACGAGATCGAAATCGATCTGGACAAAGATCGAAAGAAGAACGGGTTGCCCCGACTTTTCACCACCATACCAGATGGCAGCATTCCCGTCTTCCGAAACCCTTCATTGCTTCTCCTATTAATGAAGACCCGGAACCAGAAGTACGAACGCCACGTACTACAGACCCTACTCCACGTGTCCAACTGCCAAGAGCGGTATCACTGATTCCTCGCATAGAGAAACGCAAGAATGAATCCGAACCTGAGCATCGGGTCGGCAAGAACCTATTGAGCAGCGGCCAATAGAAGAACAGAAACAGGGAAAGAGGAAAATGGAAGAAGAACTCCCAGGGCGAAGCACCAACGTACCAAAACTATCCAAGTTCTTTGTTCCCCCGAAAACACTTTCAGCTTCAATAGAAGAAATCCCCGATAAGAAGAAGAACCCTGCCCTCGTTGATCCCAACAGAGGATGACGACCAATTTGACACCATGCACGACGTCTGGCATGCGCCAGAAGTACGTGAAATTTCCTCTTACGAGCTTGGAGATGGAGAATTTCTTGTGGAATACGATACCGACGGAGTTAGCATGAGGATCATAGAAGAAGTATCCATGGACACACCCTTGACACGCGATGGAACTTCTCAGCTCGAGCAATCCTCCAACTACTCCACTATTCCCCTTCCTCCTCCAAAATATAGTAACAAAGCTCAGGAATTCGCTACGGATGAGAAGGAAAAGAAAAAGAAATCCTTCGAAGAATTGGTCCCGGATTATTTGCACGACTTTGCAGACGTCTTTGCTAAAGACGGATTGAACAAATTGCCCCCCAAACGCCCTGGTATAGATCATCGGATCGATACTAAACCTGGTTTTATCCCTCGCACGTCTAAGGTTTACCCGCTATCGGAAAAAGAACGCACTGCTGTCAAAACATTTATCGATGAAAACGTTGCGAAAGGCTTTATCTCAGAATCGAAGTCACCTCAAGCTAGTGGCTTCTTCTTTGTGGGAAAGAAGAGTGGAGAACTGTGTCCCTGTCAAGATTATCGCTACATAAATGATTGGACAGTCAAGAACGCTTACCCGCTTCCACTCCCTATTTCCCTTGTCGCACGTCTTCAGAATGCACAGTTCTTTACGAAAATGGATATTCGGTCCAGTTATAACAACATTCGCATCCATCCTGATGACAGGTGGAAAGCTGCTTTTACCACGGAATTTGGCCTCTTCAAACCGAACGTCATGTTCTTTGGCCTCTGCAATTCCCCAGCAACTTTTCAAGCATACATGAATCGCACCTTTCAACAAGAAATCAATGAAGGATGGATGGTTATCTATATGGACGATATCTTGATTTTCTCTACAACGATGGTAGAACACCGCGAATGGACTAGACGGGTTTTGATGAAAATACGAAAAGAACATCTGTTCTTGAAACCGGAGAAATGTACCTTCGATGCAGAAGAAGTGGAATACCTCGGAATGATAATTCGCCCCGGACAAGTTACTATGGATACTGCCAAAACCAAGGGAATCTCCGAATGGCCAGCCCCGAAATCTGTAAAAGACGTTCAGTCATTCCTCGGCTTTTGCAACTTCTACCGCACGTTCATTTCCCACTATTCTGACATCGCCCGACCCTTTATCGATTTGACAAAGAAAGATAAGGTCTTTGAATGGTCAACCGAATGCATGGACACCTTTGAAGAACTGAAACGACGCTTCACATCCCAACCGGTACTCCGTAACCCTGATCCTTCCCGACAATTTGCTATTGCTACCGACGCTTCACTCGTAGCAACCGGCGGAGTCCTCTTACAGACTGATGAGAATGGAGTTTATCACCCATGCACATACCTCTCACAATCTTTAAATCCCACGGAACGCAATTACCAGATCTTTGATCGGGAACTCCTTGCCGTAATCTGGGCATTAAACGAATGGCGTCATTATCTTGAAGGAAACCCACACCCTGTCCTGGTATTCACCGACCACAAGAACCTTCTGTACTTTAGAAGTGCACAGAAGCTCACCCGTCGCCAAGCACATTGGCAATTGATTTTGTCTATTTATGACATCGAACTGCATCACGTTGCAGGTACTAAATTAGCAATACCTGATGCACTATCCCGCCGGCCTGATTATGACTCTGGCAAAGACAATAACGAAGACCAGACCCTCCTTCCTGACGCTCTATTTGTTCGTCTTATTGACACCGACTTGAAGGATGTGCTGTCATCCTCCGACCCCCTCGACGACCCTGTCTTCAAGACGGCATCTGATGCCCTTGATGGCGTGTGCCTTCCCCCTATGAAATCGGCACTTTCTGACTGGAAGATTGAGGAGAACGTCCTCTATTTTAAGAACCGCGCTTATATTCCACCGGCGCATCGCTCCGATATCCTGAAAAGGTATCATGATCATCCTACCGCGGGACACCCTGGTAGATTCAAAACTGAAGAACTAGTAAAGCGGGAAGCCTGGTGGCCTGCAATGGGTTCTTATATTCGGAAATACGTTGAGGGTTGCGCCCTTTGCCAGCAAATGAAAGCGGATACTCATCCTGTTCGACCCCCGCTCGCGCCTATCCCTCGTCGGCTGTTCGCCCGTTCTCCCAAGTCTCCGTTGATCTCATCACTGACCTCCCAGTCTCTGGAGGCTTTGACAGTATCATGGTCATGGTAGACCATGGCCTTACGAAGGGGGTAATTATTATCCCTTGTTTGAAAACCATCACCTCAGAAGGTGTGGCTAAGATATTTTTAAAACATGTTTACCGACGATTTGGACTCCATAACAAAGTCATCTCGGATCGAGGACCGCAATTCCTATCTCGCTTCTCAAAGGAACTTGCCCGACTTCTCGACTACGTCATCGCTCCATCCACAGCTTACCACCCACAGACTGATGGCCAAACTGAGAGGCTAAATCAAGAACTTGAAACATACCTTCGCATCTACTGCCGTAGCAACCCCGAAAATTGGGTAGAACATCTACCAATCGCCGAATTCGTCCACAACCACCGAAAACACAATGCAAGGAATGCATCACCCTTTTATTTGATGATGGGATATGAACCACGAGCTATCCCTCATCTTATCCCTGATTCATCCATCCCCGCAGCAGAAGATTGAGTACGATCTCTGCAGAAGATAAGAGAGGAAGCAATCGCTTGCCATAACATTGCAATGCAGACAATGGCCGAACGATCCCGAGGAGATAAGTACACCCCATGGAAGATCGGAGATAAGGTTTGGCTATCTGCCGCTAATCTGAGACTCAAACTCCCATCAAGGAAATTAGCACCGAAACGATACGGACCTTTCCCGATCATCGACGTCTTATCACCCATCACGTTCACACTCAAACTTCCTCTGCAATGGAAGATTCACCCTACCTTCCATGCTTCTGTCTTATCGTCCTATAGCGAAATGGACGTACACGGTCCGAACTTCCCTGAACCACCACCTGACATCATCGAAGAAGAAGAAGAATATGAAGTGGAAGCAATCCTTTCTCACAAAGGAACCGGCAATCGCCGACGCTATCTTGTAACCTGGAAAGGATATTCATCAGGAGATAACGAATGGCTCCCAGAAAAGAATTTGAAGAACTCCGCTCGAATCTTGAATGCTTAAAGAAGCAACACGCCCTCTGATTATTCCTCAGTCAAATCAACTGCGTCAAGCATCTGATTAACTACATCTCGAAATGTCTTTCCCCACTGCTTACATCACACCCGTCATCGCTACCGCCAATGACTCCGACTCTGAAGCCGAACAATATGGAAATCTCACTACAGAAATTGATAACACCTCTTACATCGAAGCCGCCATCCTCTGCGAGGGACATGCCCTTGAAATCGACAGAATTCTTACTGAACGAGGCGCTTTCCCCGCCTTGCTCCTCGTTAACATCATTCGCACCGCAGCGCTCATCGAAGTCACCGCCAAGGATATTACAGAAGCCACATACCGACATCGCTTCTTACATCTTCAAAAACGCATTCGTGCTTACGCTATGTTGCTGTTTCCCAATTCTTTTAAAAATGATGTTGAAGAAGCTATTCATATCATTGCCGAACGTCAAGCAGGCATTGCTCGACCTCCCTCTCCGCAGGAAGATATGCCACTTCCTATTCCAGCACCCTCATCTTCGCGTGTTTATTCTAGTCTTGACGCCTTTACTGGCCTATATACTGCTGTCCAAGAGATCGGACAACTCACCAATGAGGTTGTCGAAACAATCCAGCAATCAGTCGCTGAAACCAGAGCGGCTAGGAATCTAGTAGAAGAAGCTATCAACGACCTACAACAAACACAGTTGAACCTTGCATCCCCTCGAACACCATCTCCTATCGAACAGTCAACTTCATCGCCTTCCGTCATAACCTCTCTTGATTGCCCTGATTGGCTGTATGAACCCTGCACAACGGAGCAATGCAAGGCCGCTAAACTATTAGGTATCCCTGCCACCGAGTTGGTAACACTCGGCCCTCGACTTCGCGACCTCCATATCCACCCCCCTATGACCATTCCATCATCATTTGGTCCTATGGACCCGTCTCACCAGTCTTAGTAAAAGACTTTGGTATCACTTCCCCCTCTTCCTCAGCCGAACTTCTTACAATCGCTGAACGAGATGTCACCCCGGATCTTCCCATGTCGGCATATACCCTGTCCCCTGCTCAGCAAGCGCAACTCAAGCATAACAACAACCTCGCCCTAAAACGTATGAGGAAGAATAAGGGAAAGAAGCGCGCCAGATCCACTAGCCCCACGCCTATCATTTCTCCGTCACCCTTATGCAAAGTCCATTCCAACCCTGACGAGAACATGAAGTGCCGTGTTTGCAGATTGCTAGGACATCGTCAAAAGAATTGTGCAGAATATCAGTGCAAGGTTTGCAGATATTGGTCACCCACTCACTTATCCATCTACTGTCCTAAACGAGTCGGACCTCCTCCCTTTGAGTTAACATGGAAGGACGAAGGATTTTATGACGCACTTCGTACTTGGGAGAAACAGCTTGACGATGAACATATTCAAGCAGAAAAGAGGAGAAACTCTAAACGACGAGCTGGTCTTGCAGAAGCTGAGTATATGAGGAGTGGGTCGTTTGCTGATGAAGACTACGAGTTTAGCGATGACCCTGTTTATTATGCGAATCAAGATGAGTAAAGTCGGTGACTTTACATGTAAAATGGGGGTAATGTTACAATCGTACGTGCCCCTATTCATTTTCTACTTTATTTACCTTGTATATTACGTAACATGACTCTGACTCATATGCTCAACGCATCTGTACTATAGTTGCCTTCCTTCTTAGGATACGCACTTATATTCTCACGTATCGCTTGGTCTGTGCGCACATATTGGCTTATTTAAGCACAGTGTACTTGTAGTAGATTCACTACTTTAATCTTACTGGGTTTTACCTGGAATCTCCTTTGCTTAGGTCTCCAACCTAAGTCGTCTTGAATCGTCTCTAAGTCTAAGCACTCCTTAGCCTTAGTCTCTATTCTCACGGATACCTCTCAGACTTGTCTTTGAGGCTGAACCCTTGATTGTACTCGGAACGCATTCCTTGTACTTTCACCTTGTTCTCTTTTGAACATTGTAAGAACTCCCAGCAGACCGTCTGTGTCTTTTCACTGTCGCTGGTGACGCCATCCCAGTTCGTAACAGTGGGGTGATGCTGAGAAGAATGCCTTGGTGAGTTGTCCGAAAACCTTCGGGTCCACTGATTTAGACATTTTGTAGATTAAGTCTTGTGACGTCTGCCGGAAGGACAAGGCCACTTGTCCTGGAAGACCCGGATTCATTAAGGGACCCAAGGGCCGGAAGAGGCAGCGTCCTGCTGGTACTCCATCTCCAAAGGGCAAAGGCAAGCGCCGTCAGAGGAGTCCTACTCCGGATGTGGCAGACGCTGATGTCTTCTCTAATCCGGTCACTATCGAAGGTATGGATGAGGATTTTGTGGAGTACGATGCTCAGGCTTGGGTGGCCGCTGCTAATGGCATTATTGCTGAGTTGGCACGGACCAACGGACTTCTCCAAGATGGTATTGCGGCAGCGGAAGGGAGTCGGATTGCCATGGAGCGGATGAGCTCTACCATGGAGGCCTTCCTCCAGCAACAGAGGGATTTCCAGGCCCTGCTCATCGAGGAAATCCGGACCGGATTTAGGCTTTCCGTTTCTGCCGGATCCGACAAGGATGGCGCTGGTGAGGAGATTGGGGAAGAGGTGGCGGATGATAATGGAGGAGAGATGGCGGATGGGACTGGGGAGGAGACTGGGGGTGCCGGAGGTGAAATGGAGACTGGTGCTTAGTCCAGATCCAGATTTCCGCTACTGCCCTCAATGTACTTATATTTTGTTATGTACTTTTCAAGCAATGGGACCAGGCTTGTCCGGATATGCTGAGTGGAAATCCACTACGAGATCCAATGCATTTCCGAGTTCTGTGGCCAGTAACCAGGAAGTTTCTTCGTCTGTTCCTTCGTATCCGGACCAACGGACGAGGTATAGAAGTTGGCAGTGGTGCTGGTGGCGGAGGAGGTTGGATGCGATTAGGAATGGTGTTCGGAACTGCTGGCTCTAACTGCAAGACATGGAAAACAGGATGTACGGAACGCATAGAATCCGGAAGTCGGATGGCGAAGGAATGAGTACCTGGGCAGGATATAATTTCGAATGGTCCCAAATTCTTTTCCGAAAGTTTCTTCGACGGACGAGTGGAGCGGAAGTACTTGGCTTTGACGAAGACTTGTTCTCCAATCCGGAAGTCTGGAGTGAGTTGTCTTTTAGCGTCCATGGGTCCTTGATAGCATTTCTGAGCTTCGGACATCTCATCTCGGAGGAACCGGTGAAGTTTGTTAAGGTCTAGGGCATATTCCTGGGCATGGATGGAGGATAGGTCGCGTTCCGGATGGATGGAAATGTTCGGATGGTAACCTTTATTGGCGAAGAAAGGTGAAACTCCGGTAGTGGCACTCGGAGTGTTATTGTATGCAAACTCTGTGAGGGGCAGTAGCTTGGACCAGTTGTCCTGCTGATAGTTGCAGTAGATCCGGAGGTACTGTTCCAGTCTTTGGTTGGCACGTTCTGTTTGTCCGTCCCCTTCCGGATGATATCCGGATGTGAAGTGTAGGACCATGTCCAATGCCTTTCCTAAGGAACGGAAGAAGTGGGATACGAACTCTGTTCCTCAATCCGAGGTTACATGGGATGGGACTCCATGCTTAGAGAAGACATGGAGGAGAAATAGGCAGGCGAGATCAGGAGAAGTAATGGTGTCGTGGGTCGGGACGAATATGGCTTGCTTGGATAGGCAATCTATGATGACGAGGATGGCTGTAAAGCCGGATGAGTCCGGAAGTTGTTCAATGAAATCCATAGAGATGGAATTTCATGGTTTTTCTGGGACGGGAAGTTGCTTGAGTAGCCCGTAGGGCTTATGTCTTGGAACTTTGGCTCGGGCGCAGGATGTGCAGGATCTGACATACTCTTTGACAAAGGCTTGTACTCCAGGCCAGGTATAGTTGCGTCGGATGAGCTCGAGAGTACGATTCTGTCCAAAATGTCTGGATAGGGGGTGGTCATGGCAATTCCGGAGGATGTGAAGTCATAGATCATTGGTATCTGGAACGTAGGTGCGGTTGTCACAACAAAGGAATCCACCATCGTCTATTGTCCATCTCGGATCTGAAGGAACCGGAAAATGTGTTTGTGCAATGGGGTCATTAGGGAGTGCTATCAGAATGTCTTTCTGGAGGTGTTCGGTGTCCATAAGAACAGCTGCTCTAAGGACCGGAGTTGCTAAAATGGAAGCTCGTAGGGATGAAGCTAATTGTTCAGAAGCAAATATTGGACGGAGGTTGTGAGGGTTAATCTGAGCGTAGTCCTTATCCCCCTCTTTAGGGTAGACGTCCCATCGTCTAGTGAGGGAATCTGGCTTGACTCCGAGTCTTCCAGGACGGTAATGGATAACAAGGTTGAACTGATGGAGGAACTCGGACCAGCGGGCCTGACGATGGGATAGCAGTTTGGTGGTAGAGAAATACTCAAGGTTCTTGTGGTCTGTGACAACATCTATAGGCTCGGACGAGCCTTCTAGGTAATGGCGCCAGGTTCGGAACGCAGCATAGATGGCTAGTAGTTCCTTATCATGGACATCATAGTTGAGTTCTGCACTGGACAGTGTCCGGGAGTAAAATGCCACCAGACGAAGTTCCGAGTCTGGGCACACAATGGATAGTATTCCAGCGATAGCATAATCCGAGGCATCAGTTTCCACAACTATAGGAACATTCGGAATCCAATGCATTAGCACCGGAGCAGACATGAAGGCTTTCTTGAGTGCGTTAAATGATTTCCGGCATTCCTCGGAAAAGTCCCAAGTGACGCCCTTGCAAGTGAGTCAAGTAAGGGGAACCACGATATCCGAGTAGTTGAAGATGAAATGACAATAGAAATTAGCGAATCCGAGGAAGGATTGGATGTCCTTGACTTTCCGAGGTTCTGGCCAGTCTATGATAGACTGGATTTTCTCGGACGACATTGTCAAGCCATCCGGAGATAGGAGGTAACCAAGATATTCGATGGAGGATGAATGGAATTCACATTTCTCGGGTTTGGCATATAGTCGGTGTTTACGGAGATGTCGTAAAACTTCTCAGACATGTTCCTTATGACTTGCAAGGTCTTGGGAATAGATAAGGATGTCATCCAGATATACAACAACACATACGTCCAGCATATCGGCAAACACGCTATTGACAAAGCGCTGGAAAGCTGCCGGAGCATTTGTGAGGCCTTCCAGCATCACCAATCATTCATAGGAGCCATAGCGCGTATGGAAGGAAGTCTTCCACTCGTCTCCTTCTGTTATCCGGACGAGGTGATATGCAGATCGGAGATCAATTTTGGTATAAACTTTAGCGCGGCTCGGGGAGTCTAGGAGGTCGGCAATGAGGGGTAACGGATATCGGTCTTTCTTGGTGATGTGGTTGAGGCCGTGGAAATCCACACAAAGGCGGAGGGATCCATCCTTCTTTTTGACAAATAGGACGGGGGCTCCGTGGGGAGAAGATGAGGAACGGAGGAGTCCGGACGAGATGTTTTCATCAAGGAACTTCCAGAGGGCCTCAAGCTCTACCGGAGAAAGAGAATATATGGTTCTGAGAGGCGGACTAGCCCCTTCTTCCAACTCAATCTTGAGATCGTAGGGTCGATGAGGGGGAAGTTGTCCGGCTTTGCCTTTGTCGAAGACATCCGCGAATTCGTGGTAATCGGAAGGGATTCTGGAGAGGTCTGGAGGATCAGATGATATGGATGTGGATCGAAGATTTACTTCAGAGGGACGGAGGTAGATGCTGAACTGAGTACATCCTTCTAACTTGCAGGCACAGCAAAAGGCCACTGCGTTTATCAACAATATGTTAGGGACTGAAGTACCAGCGGAGGGTTCGGATTTGGTCAGAGGCGGAGTCTCTGCCATGGATGGGGTGCTCTGAGGCAATGGAGATATTGGAGAGAAGGAATCTTCCTTGGGTGGAATACCCGAAGGTAACGGAGGCGTCAGATTGGATTTTCCTGCCATGGACGGTGTGTCCGGAGGCAGCGGTGATGCGGATGGGGTTAATGGCATTCCCTGTTCAGTAGTTCAGAACTCGATGCTGCCCAATACCCAGTCAATCAACGGATTGTGTCGGGTGAGCCAGCTATATCCGAGAATGATATAACATGAGGAATCCAAAGGGGTGACGTAGAACGTGTCGGAAGTGATTACACCAGAGGAGAATCGGATGGATAAGTTTATGGCTTCGACAATATTGTTATTGCATGTACCATCAAATAAACAGAGTGGAAGCGGAGGAATCTGATAGGTAGGAATTTTATGTTTTCGGACGAAATCAGTGTCTATGAAGCAGTGGGAGGAACCACAGTCTATGAGGGCCGGAAAGTCAGATATATTGGAGAAAGATGGAAGAGAGACATATGGACACAGAGAGTTCGGATCAGGAAGAGTTACAGCATTGAGTCGTAGTTCCATTGCATGGGTTGGGCCAACGCGACCCTCATCCCGTACGGAGTCAGGAGGGTCGCGGACTAATTTTTTGCCTCATCCGAGGCTTCCAGTTCCGTTTCCGGAGTGAGCACGGTAGCGTGGCCTTTGGCAGCGCATGAAGTGGATTTGGTGCATTCCTGGGCAGTGTGACCAGGTCCGCCGCAGAACATACAGAGCCTTTTGTCAATACGCCTCTGACGCTCCTGGGTGGTTAGCTTTCCGTCCGCACCAACAACGCTAGGAAGATCCGAAACTTTCGGGGCAGAGGAGGTTGTGGGGATGTGGGTTTATTGAATTTGGGCGTATCGGATCCGGATGAGTTGGAGTTTGTCTGGTCGGATGTTGACTGCCTGGGAGGATTGGAAGAGGTGGTTCTACTCTCTGGGTGACTTCGCCCCTCCGTTCCCAGTAACGGGCGTCGATGGTCTGGGCGAGAGTCTTGAACTCCGAAAGGGTAGTGGGTTTACCCATGCGACTAATCTCATCTTTGATTCGGGCCGGAAGTCCATTGTAGAATTGGCATGTAGGGCTCTGTCTCCCCATTCGCGTACTTGGGAGGGAAGTCGCTGGAATTCTACAACGTATTTGTTGATGCGTTGTCCGTCACGCATGTGGAGTTGTTCTAACTGCATCTCTGCATCTCCGGAGGGATCGTGTGGTCCGAAATTGGTTTGGAGCTCGAGCATGAACTCGGAGTAGTCATCCATCCAGTCCGGACGGTTGCTATATCCATCCGAAAGGAGATCCGGTTCAAACCACTCGAGAGCCATACCCTTAAGGTAGGATTGGGCGAAATTGACTTTAGCGCATCCGGAACGGAAAGCGTTAGGTTTGCTCTGGAAATTGAGCTCACATTGGACGAAGAATGCCCGGAGCTTGCGAGGTTCGGACCCATCGAAGGTATCTGGCTCACGGATTTTGACTTTGCTATCATCCGAGGTGGGGGTGCGACGGCTACTGCGAGCAAGGTGATTAATGGCTACGGATAGTTGGGCTAGGACCCGTCCTGAGGGCTCAGGTGGATTTTATCTTCTTCGTCATCCAGGTCCTCATTGTCCGGATCATCACCTTCATCATCTGGTGGGTTATTGCGCAGTTCATCATCAAAGCGAATGGTCGGGCGCGAATTGGAGTCTGGGTTATCCGGGTTCCGAGTTGGTGTTATCGGATCCGGTCTGGCTTGACGAGCGGAAATACTTTGACCTATGTCACTCATGCTTGCGCGCGTTGAGAGAAACTGGTGAATGTTTGGACAATGGGTGTGGGATCTCATTGGATCAGACCAAGTCCGGCTCCTCGGAGAGTGTTTTGAGTTTTATGGGGAGGCATGATATGGAATGGTTTAAAAGTTACTCGGAAAGGTTTGAGTTCGAATATACTGTTAAGACCATACTCAAGGTAGAGAGATCCGAAGGGATTTGGCCTCAGTTGTGCACTGTGCCCCTTTCTCGAGTAATGCCCCTTATTTCAAGGAGAAGTTATTCGTCCGAAGATCCGGAAGGAGTTGCATGCGGATCCGGGCGTCCGAAGGTACCGGATATGATGCGTCCGAAGGTTGTTCAGAACGTAAGGATAGAACAAAGATTAAGGCTAGCTTCGGAACGAGTTCCTAACTAGAAACTAACAGAGGTAGACTATCCGAAGATAGAGTCGGAGATATAGACTATAGGAATCAATCCTAAGTCTCGGAAGGTGACTTTAGAGCAGAGGGTGGCTCAAGTCTGGAAGAAGCGGAATGAGTAGAATCTAAGATGATATTCAAACTAAGGTTCTACGGAGATTTACAAGTGGTTTATATACTGTAAGTATCTGAGATGGATAATCAACAGGTCTGGGACCGAGGGCTATGTATGAAGTGTAACGGAAGTCTATTAGTTAATGCACAGCGGATCAGTAAGCACGAATTGGAAATGAACACAGGTAACGGATCAGCAACGTAGGAGGGAAATATACATAGCCAGAATACCGGAGACAGGAGGAATGATGAAAGGAGATAGACGCGGATATGCACAGGGAGTTAAGGTGTGAGAAGTGAGCACATTCGGATGGGTGGTCCGGACAGGATCTGTGGACCGGATGGATATGGAATCGATTGGATATGGTCGGATCTGAGATTAGAATTATGGTATATGACAGTACCGATGTCCTTCCATGTCCTTGCTGCGTCCGCATAGCTCCATTTGGTGTGTCGTTTGTTTTCTATTCGTTATCACTGATTCCACGGCAAACCTTATTACATGTTGCCTCATGCCGCAGTGCCTTGCAGTATGTTTACTTACAGTGGTTACTACACCCCAGCACTACTGATCTCGCCTAGAGTATTCCGATGTAACGAACATATTGGCGCTGGGCTTAAAACCCCATATTTTGACACTTGTCTCACATCTACAGGAGTTACCACTTGTCCATGGCTGTCTTACCCCTTTAGCAGTACCGGTGGCATCCCACACTTACCGCACACTGTACCGACTGCCGCACCACGTTCCATGTACTGATATCCTTCCATGTCTTTGCCGCATCCGCATAGCTCCATTTGGTGTGTTGTTTGTTTTCTGTTCATTATCACTGATTCCATGGCAAGTCTTATTACATGTTGCCTTGTGCCACAGCACCTCGTGCTATGTTTACTTACGGCAGTTACTACACTCTAGTGCTACTGATCTCGCCTAGAGTATTCTGAGTACATACAATTTAGGATATAAGCACCACATACCCCGCACGAGAGAGACACCAGATTTTACACCATTGCACATACTATAGGTCAGGATTATTGTCTAGCTCTGGATCAACCCAGTAGTGGACTTAGTCTTTAAAGTTTCCTTATCACTTGTTAATACATCATGCTCATTCTCCGTTACCACTGGACTTTTGACTGTTACTTTGACTGAACTTCTCATGCACTGCTACTTTACCGCTGAAAGTACTGCGGACTTCTTTACTGTTTCCTTGCACTGCTCGCAACCTTACCGCTACTGCTGAGACCACTGCTCGACATCGCTCGCTCGACGCAACTGTTACTGACCTTATCTCAACCACGGAAGCACCGCTACACGCAACACTAGTTCCGGCAGTATCATCGCTGACCGCGGCAGCTTACCACTGACCATGATGCTTGTTTCGCACATAAGTTAGACTCGAACTTGACCATACTAATAGGCATCCCCCTTTAGGGTTGAATGCTCTTGTTCTTACAAGTGAAGCAGACTAGACGGAGCGCAAGACTCACATACTAGTTTAGGCAGTGGTTTATCTACAGCCCAAGCTAGGTTGTATCTTTACACCGGTCACTCATATCCTGACATTGCATCCCATGCTCACCTGGAACACTGTTCCAGACCACATCTTTTCATCCCACCTATGTCAGTTTGATGATGTCACAGCTCTGGGACATCCATCCTGGATTATTCCCAGCTATGATACTCCATGGTGGATGGGACACACCAAAATTCCGAATGAACCATGGCAATGGGGTCAAATCATGAGGTCCTGTGTCGCTCACTACCAGCATTGGATGGCAAATGGAGTTGAGGATGATGGCTTGGTTCTTCCTGAGGAGGTAAATGACTCATCAGGCCCATCAGTGATGGGACTTAAGATGACTTGAGCATGCCTGGTAGCATTGATGGAGGAGCAAGATGAGGGTATCCATGAGAAGATTGCAGAGGTGAAGATGTACACTGACATGCTACAGAGATTGAAGAGAGGCAGGGGAGTGGAGTCCTCTTTACTGTGTTCAGAATAGAGAGGTTTTCATGTCATACATGATGTAAAATATTATATTCTGTCCAAATGATTATCTTGACTCCTCAAGTTCCGGATGTAGAGTCCTAAATCCTGAATGCTGAGTGGTGAATGCCCAAGTGCTGAGGTACTCAGAGTTTGGGACTCAATTCATGGGACTCGACTTCCGAATGGCAAGATTGCCTCACATTTTTCTGAGTACTGAGTCATGAATCTTAGGTACCAAACCCTGAACCCAGACATTGTGGACTACCGGATTTCAGGGTTTGGCGTTCGGCACTCAAGATTTGAGACAAAATAGATATCTCCCAAAAATGTGTGGATCAAAGTGTTTTCTTTGCCTCACATTTTTCTGAGTCCTGAGTGAAGAATCCCAAAACAATGTGAAAGATATTAATTCACACATGTTAAGTGCTGAACGCCAAATGCCGAACCCTGGAACCCGGAACTTGAGACTCGGGACTCAGAATAATGTGACAGTTATTGATCCACACAGTTTGAGTGCTGAACCCCGAACCCCGGCAGCCGGCACTCCAGCACTCAGGACTCAGGACTCATAACAATGTGAAAGATATGAATTTACATATGTTAAGTGCTGAACCCCAAACCCCGGCAGCCTGCAGCCAGCACTCGTGACTCGGGACTCAGAACAATGTGAAAGATATTAATTCACACATGTTAAGTGCCAAATGCCAAATGCCAAACCCTGGAATCCGGAACTCGAGACTCAGGACTCAGAATAATGTGACAGTTATTGATCCACACAGTTTGAGTGCCGAACCCTGAACCCCAGCAGCTGGCACTCTGGCACTCGGGACTCAGGACTCATAACAATGTGAAAGATATGAATTCACACATTTTAAGGGCCAAACCCCAAGCCCCAGCATCTGGCACATGGGACATGGGACTCAGAACAATGTGAAAGATATTGATCCACACATTGTGAGTGCCGAACCCCAAACCGTGGCACCCAGCACTTGGGACTCATCACAAGGAGGATGACATTGATGATGACTCGGCTGACAGTCGATCCCCGCTGAGGAAACCCAGACAAACAGCACATCCATCTTCAGCACCCAAGGAGACAGAAGTTCCATGTTCAATGCTGAAGCCTTGCCTGGCCAGGCCAGCCAAAACAGGTGCACTTTTGACATCACAGATGGGCAACCTCCTTGAACCATCCGCAAGGACCACTCAGAGTAAGTCTCAAATGCCAGTAGACAGTACACTTCGAGTAACCAGGGCAAGGGGAAGGAAATAATGTACATATATCAAACTGCCCACATTTGTACCACACTATCATCCTTGGTCACACTTCTCAAAACACTGTGTCCCATGTCCCAAATGTCGAATCCCAAGCACTGAGTTCCAGACAAATCCCGATCACCAAGGTCCAGACCCCAGGTATCAATCATTGGTAGTTGGTATTTGACACTAGGGTTTGTGCATCATCTAAAATCAATTGGAAATGTGATTGTTATACATTAAAAATTCAGTGGTTCACATGATGTAAGTATGTGAATGAATATCCAAATATTACAAATCCTAATCACCGAGGTCCGGACCCCAGGTATCAATCATTGGTAGTTGGTATTTGACACTAGGGTTTGTGCATCAATTGGAAATGTGATTGTTATACATTAAAAATTCAGTGGTTCACATGATGTAAGTATGTGAATGAATATCCAAATATTACAAATCCTAATCACCGAGGTCCGGACCCCAGGTATCAATCATTGGTAGTTGGTATTCGACACTAGGGTTTGTGCATCAATTGGAAATGTGATTGTTATACAGTGGCTCAAAAAACTGTCCGCATGTTTTGGCATTTTTCACTATCTATAATATTGTGTGAGAACAAACAAATGCCTCAAAAACATGCTTATACCACATTGTAGTATGGCTTCAGGGCTTTCATTTGAGCCCTACACCGTGGGAATCGGTGGAGATATGGTGGAGATACAAGGCTCACAAAATGGTGACTCATGCGGACAGTTTTTTGACTCAAGTATTTTACAGTAATAACCAGGTATTCTAGTATTTTGTATGACCTCCCTTGGCTTTAATTACTGCCTCTATCCTTCTAGGCATACTCTCAATTAATTTCTGGCAATCCTCAGCTGTGATCTTCCCCCATTCCACTGCTACTCTCTCCCAAAGCTCCCATACTCCTTTAGGGGGGTTTTCATAGGCTTGAAGCTTTTTCTTGAGTGTTCCCAGAGATGTTCAATGACATTGACATCAGGAGACTGTGCTGGCCAGTCAAGAACATTGATGTTATGTTCTTCAAACCATTCCCTAGCTCTTCTGGATGTGTGCTTGGGATCATTATCCTGTTGGAAAATGATATCTTCTTCATCAATCCCTGATTCTGCCAAGCTAGGCAGCAAGTAGTCATTTAAAATGTCCACATACTGCTCAGCATTCATCTTCCCCTCAACCTCAGCAAGCATTCCCACACCATTCCATCCCATACAGCCCATACCATTAAAGAACCTCCTCCAAACTTGACAGTCCCATTAACCTCTCTGTCTGTTAGGCCATCTCCCTTCTTTTTCCATACATACACCTTCCCATCTGACCCAATCCTATTGATTTTGGTCTCATCTGACTATATAACATGCTTCCAGTCCTCTACAGTCCAGTGTTGATGAGCTAAGGCAAAGGCTAGTCTTCTTTGCCTATGTTTGATGGAGAGAAGAGGCTTTTTCTTCTTTGTTACTGCCTTGAGATGAGCTGCCTTGAGAACATTCCTCACAGTTTGTGAAGAGACAGGGGTAGTGATGGTGGAATTGATATAATGGGTGGCTTGGACAGCATTATCAGCCTTTCCTGTAGTGATATGTTGGATAATAGCCCTTTTGTCAGTAGAGGTAAGCTTGGATGGACGTCCTCCACAAGAGTTTTCCTTGTCTGGGTGGCTTTCTTTGATGAACTTGGCCACAGTGGACTTGCATACTCCAGTTCTAGAGGAAATTTGGCGAGCAGAGAGGCCAGCATAAGACAGAGAGAGGATATTATCTCTTTGAGCAGAGGAGATGGCTTTCATGGTGATTATGACTATGATACATGAGATATTCTGGTTTATATAGTTAGATATAGTCATAAAATAACATAATGACACCACTTTATAATTTATATAATAGTGGCATGATTTTTATGGTGTCATAAATAATGATTTATATAGTTTTAATATACACTCAAAAAACTGTCCACATGAGTCATCATTTTATAAGCCTTATATCTCCACCATATCTCCGCCGATTCCCACGGTGTAGGGCTCAAATAAAAGCCCTGAAGCCATACTACAATGTGGTATAAGTATGTCCTTGAGAAATTTGTTCATTCTCACACAATATCATAGATAGTGAAAAATGTCAAAACATGCGGACAGTTTTTTGAGCCACTGTACATTAAAAATTCAGTGGTGTACATGATGTAAGTATGTGAATGAATATCCAAATATTTACATATGGGGTTGATCATCACACTTTTCAATGATGGTATCTAATACAAGCAGCAATTCAGAGCTCATCTGTTTGGCCCTTTGCAACCTCCGGAGGTCCATATCAGCTCTTCTGAGTTTGTCAGATGTGTCAGCCCAAGCCACTCGGAATGGTCGGTCAGCCTCAAGGAGTTGATGTATGGTAGGCTCCAGAAGAATGCCATGACGCTGTTGGTAATGGCCCAGGCGATCTAGAATTGATTCAACTTACAGAAAATTAGCAGAAAGATATACAATGAACAATTAAATACTCACATCTCTTTGATCATATGACCCTAGTGGCATGAACTCCCAAAGCATGGCATGCAGTTCTTCATTGCTGAGTTCTGGTATGGGGGATTGATGTTCAGGAGGTGTTGCATTCGCTTGGGAGATCACATCAACAATAAAAATGAGATGGTATGAATTAACTCACATGGAATGGCTAATCCTTGGATAGCCGGAGCATCAATCTCAACATCAGCACATTCTGGTACTTCATCACAATCAATAAGATCATCGTCAGGCCCCAGGTACAAGTCCTGATTGTTGAAAAAAGGGAGTTCCTCAGGCTGAGCCGGGTATAAGTGATCTGGATGGATTGAATGAACATCTAAAGTTGGATTATCTACATGTGAATTGAGAAACCTGCCAGGAATTGCATCTGAGACATCTGAACCACCTGATGACCCAAAATCATAGTCGATCTCATCATCCGGCCCAAGGTATACATCATCACATGCATCTAATAAATGTCCAGTCAATTTGAAGATATACTGAAAGCAACACATACCTGATGAAATCCAGGACTCAGTCTCATCACCAAGCCAAGGTATACATCATCCAATACATCTGATCAATCTCAGGTCAATTGAAAGCTGTACTGAAAGCACAACATACCTAGTGAAATCTGGGACTCGGTTGAGTCATCCACATCCATTGAGTTGTATTCAGTGACTGGAGGTTCATAAAATCTGACTGCTGGTTGAGATCTCATGATGTCTGATCAACTGATCAAACTGATTGATAACTGATAACTTCAAAGTTCAACACATGGCTGGCAACAGCCGAAAGTTGAACCATGACCAAACAAAGACAATCAATCAATGCTTATCAACATTGTCCTTCAATTGTCTGGTTTCTTTTGAAACTTCATCCTAGTGATCAAAGATTTCAAACTTATCTCAAGCTTTGCACATCTTTCAAGTCAATCCAGATGTCTACTCCAGTTGAAACCTCTTTGGCCAGTCTCAAGGCAACCACTGCTCAGATTGTGGGCATCATCTCTGGGGCTCAGCTCATGCCTGCCGGCACAAGCCAAGCCCACCTTGCTCTGACAGCACAAGTCACTAATATTGTGGTATGTACCATTCATGTGTTAATTTTACTTTTGGTGTTTCTAAGATCCGGGTAGGCTGAGATTGTCCAGGAGCATGAGAAAAGGGCCTTACATGCCTGGCATCATTGCATCCTGTTCCAAGGAGTTGATGAGAGTTAGGTCCATGACTCCCTGGGTGTGGCCCAACTGGCACAGCATCGGCCATGACGACCCCTGGGTGTTGAAACACTCCTGGTGCAGCAAGATTTGCGCCTGGGAGGCATTAGGTGACCATTCAGGTGATCTCCCTGTCATGCCTAACCCTTCAATTGGCCCAATCACTGTTGACCTTCCTCCCCACCCGTCGTCGCTGGCAATGTCGCCAGTTCTTTCATCCATGCCACTGCCGAGTTCTGGGACAAAGGAAAAGGTAAGGCAGTTGCTGCTGACCTAGAGCCAGAAGTGGAAGGGAGCAGGAAGAGGAAGTCCCCATGATGTCCGGACACTCTTCCTCACCTCCAAAGTTGGCAAAGAAGGGTCGCAAGCGGGTCAAGGCAACTCGCAATGTGAAGCTGAAGGTGTTCATGGAGTTGGAAGATGAGGAAGACTCAATTGTTCAGGTATGTCGTCCAGTTCATTGTTTTCATTCTCTCAATTTTTTGTAGCCTATTTTGAGTGGAGTGCTGGCGCTCAACCTGCCCCGGCCCTCCACAATTGTTGTAGGGATGCCCCACTCCCCTCATTCACCCCATTCCCCGAAGAAGCAATTATTTGGTCCAGCTTCAGTAAGTAATATTTAGTCGTCCAGCACTTGGAGAAATGCTTATATATCATCAGCTCATTGCTGGCAGTCCACCCAAGGTGATGGTCAGTCATCATTCTTTGTCTGGACCTCCCACCTATGCTTACCCATTATCAGGCCACCTCTGGCAGTTGTCCAGAGGTCGTCGAGACCCCCCAGGCAATGTCCAGCACTCCGGCTGAGGAACCTACAGTCATTGATACTGGTGATATTCTCATTCCCGGCCCAGTGAGTACTCTAATGAATTCCAATGAGTCCATCAACTAATGGAACCCACAGAACAACCCCTGCCATCATTGCACCCAGGAGAATTGGCCCTGTGCCACTCGGTTGGACAGGAGGACGCATGCCCCATGTTTGTCATGCGTCTGCTGCACCACCAAGAAGATCAAATGTGTCCCAGCATCAATGGGATCCCTGCCCAAACACATTTGAGGGAAATCTACCACCTGCCAGATGCGCTCCAGGACACCTTCCAGAGCTCCCTCCAATGCTCCAGCTGCCTTGCAGTCCAAAGCCTGAACTCGTAGTCAATCTCATGGCCCCTCCGGCACTCCAGCTGTCCCTGCTGTGACCACACCCAAGGCACAGTCCCGCAAGACAATCACTGCCGCCCAGACACCTGCACCTGCACCAGCTCATGAGTCACCCAAATTTTCTATGACCATCTGACCTTATCTTTCACTTAGCTATTCTGTCTTTGAGCGCTGCAGTGCCTCATCCAGCACTCAATGTGCCCATGCCGGATCTCCATTCCATGGCAATTGCGATTCAGGATGGTGCTGCTCAAATTGCTCTTCTTGAGGCTCGTGTGGCGGAGCAGGATGGTAAGATTGATACCCTGCAATGCCTCCATGAGGGCCTTTGACGCAAAGTCATCGACCGGCACCCTTCATTTCCACTTCCTGACTCTCCTGTCAATGCAACCTTTTTGCTTGATCAATCTGTCCCCCTGGCAATCTCACCCCTCTAATCTGCACTTGCTCCCCTCATTGACTTGGATATGGCAGGGATGGAACCTCTGTCTCTGAAAGTCCAGGATGCATCTGCCATTGAGGGTCTCATATTTGAGCTCAGCCAGATTCAGCCTGAGGGTCCACAAACATCCGGCAAAATTGTGGACCTGGATGATCTGGGAAACCTTGTCCCAGAATATAATTCTGATGATATGGATGTTGAGGTGAAGGTTGAGCCCTCTGGTGATGAGGCTGAAATGGCTACATAATTGCATGTTGATAGATGTATATAAATTGTTTGAATGAATGTCAGTGCTGGATGCCAAGTCCAGAAATCCAGAACTGGACACTGGAGATTCAAAATGGATATTTTGCGAATTCCAGATCCAGCCACCTGAAACACAACACACAACATAAAGAATTTGAAACCTATCTGTCGAGTCACCTTGTGCCAGGTGCCGGGTAACAATGTGAAACATATCAATCCATATATCTTAAGTGCCGAACCCCAAACCCCAAACCCCAAACCCGGGACTCGGGACTCATCACCATGGGAAAGATATTGATCTACATATTTTAAGTGCCGAACCCCAACCCCTGGCACCTGGGACTCTGTACCCGGGAATTAGAACAATGTGAGGCAATACAAAGATATTGATTCACACATGTTGAGTGCCGGGCCCTGAACTCCAGCACCTGGCATTCGGGACTCAGGCCTTGGGACTCATAACAATGTGAAAGATATCGATGCACATATTTTAACCCCGAACCCCGGCACCCAGGACTTAGAACAATGTGAGGCAATACAAAGATCTTGATTCACACGTGTTGAGTGCTGAATCCCAAACTCCGGCACCCAGCACTCAGGAATCAGGACTCGGGACTCATAATAATGTGAAAGATATTGATCCACATATTGTATGTGCTGAACTCCAAATCCCAGCACCCAGGACTTAGAACAATGTGAGGCAATACAAAGATATTGATTCACACATGTTGAGTGCCAAACCCCAAACTCTGGCACCCAGCACTCAGGACTCAGGACTCAGGACTTGGTACTCATAATGTGAAAGATATTGATCAACATATTGTCAGTGCTGAACCCTGAACCCCGGCACCCAGTACCTGGCACTTGCAACTCGGGACTCAGAACAATGTGAGGCAATAGACACATATTGATCCACACATTCTAAGTGCTGAACCCCAAACTCTGGTAGTCTACTATTCAGGGGTTTGGGGTTCGGTACTCGGGATTCTGCACTTGAGACCGAAAAAAATGTTAGGCAATAAAATGACTTTGATCCACACATTTTTGGTAGATATCTTTTTCATCTCAAATCTCAAATCTCGAGTGCTGAACCCCGAATCCTGACATCTGGTAGTCCACAATTTCAGGGTTCGGTACTTGGGACTCAGAAAAATGTCAGGCAACAACAAAACTTTGATCCACACATTTTTGGTAGATGTCTTTTTTGTCTTGAATCTCGAGTTTCTAGTTTCGGGACTCTGCACCTGCACCTGGCACTCAGCACTCGGCACTAGATGACTCAACACATGGATTTTAAATCTTTCACCTTGTGTGTTGTGTTTCAGGTGTCTGGGTATCCGGAATTCAAGAAATATCTAGTTTGAATCTCCAGTTTCGAGTTCCAGGTTTTGGGACTTGGCATCTGGCACCTGGCACCTCAATTATCGGTGAATGTCAGACATGGTGCATTCAGGTTTTTGTGCTTCGGGGTTTAGATTTTGGTGGTTGATCATAGGTATAATGCACTCATAGGGTGCATGTATCCTATGTGTTTGATTCTCTGGTGGCTACATCAGCTGTACGTCTTCATGATACATATCTAGGCCCACCCATATATGCAATATACCTCCACATCGGCCCACCTGTCTATGTAAAATTCCCCCACATTGGCCCACCCATCTATGCAATCAATATTTTACTGCACCTTCGGCCCACCCATATATATAATATTCTCTTACCTTGGCCCACCCGTCTATGCAATATTTTACTGCACCCTCAGCCCACCCGTCTATGCAATAATATTTGCCTTGCATCTCTCTTCAGTCCAGCTGTCTATAATATCCTACTCTACATACTACCCAGATTGGCCCACCCATCTCTGTCAGTGATGATATCCCCCTGGCCCATCCATCAACATCAGAAATCATGTTTCCCTCGGCCCACCCATCTCTCCTGAAAATAAAAGCCTCCTGGCCCACCTGTCTCCATTGGAAATAATATTCTCCCTGGCCCATCCATCAACATTGAGGATATACAGTGGCTCAAAAAAGTGTCCGAATGTTTGTGGAAATTTGTGTAATTGCTTCACTGTGAGTCAGGGTATGGAATATGACTAAGCTATAGTGAGATGTCAGGAAGCCCTGCTTCGCATCTTTATTAATGTTTCCTATGGCGTGGGAATCCACTCAAACCGTGCGAATATATGGTCATTTTAATTTGATGACTCATTCAGACACTTGATTGACTTTCAGTTTGACCAACACAATCTCTATAATTCTGATACTTTGTGTGACCTCCTTTTGCTCTAATCACTTATGCCACTCTTCTAAACATATTATTTATCCATTTCTGATATTCCTCCTTAGCTATCTTGCTCCACCCTGCTGCAACTCTGTCCTATAGCTGAAATAGCCTCTGTGGTGAATTTTAATAGGCTGTATGCAATTTCTTGAGTAATTGCCAGAAATATTTAATAGATTTGAGGTCTTGGGACTATTCTGGCCTTTATAGAACACTAATATTGTGAGTTTAAACCCATCTCATAGCTAACTTGAAAGCTCACTGTATATGACAAAAGATATCTTATTCATTATATTCTAACTGGGCAGGTCATTAATGCTACTAAGTCTATCAAAATCATTGATTCCATCATCTCCACTACTCTCTCAGCTTAGACAGTCAGTAATACCCTCAAGGTGTCCAATCTTAAAGCTATAATGCAGAATGAAACTATCTTCTATCTCCAACTCATATAAAGATAAACTTTTGCTTTAAAGCATCAGTACTGGACTGTTAAGGACTGGGAATTGGTTATCTTGTCAGACAAGACCAAAATACATAGTAAGGGGTCATAAAGCCTGAAAATTTTGTGAAAAAAGGCAGGAGATCTACTGGAAGCAAAAGAAGTTAAACAAAGACTTATGTTTGGAGGATGAAACTTGATGGTATGAGGCCACATAGGACAAATATTTTCTGTGAAATGGAGAGGATGATAAATACACAGTGTTTCATTTCCATTTTAAATAGATTTTTGCTGAGAAGCATGTAGAAGTCATGGATTAATAGAGAAGACACTTCCTTTCAATGAGATAATGACTCTAAGCACACCTCTAAGTAGGCCACCAATTACTTGAAGGCCACAATGTTAGTATTATATACTAACCAGTGCAGTCCAAAGACCTCAAATCTATCAAATATTTCTGGCAATTACTCAAGAAATTGCATACAGCCTATTAAAATTCACCACAGAGGCTATTTCAGCTATAGGACAGAGTTGCAGCAGGGTGGAGCAAGATAGCTAAGGAGGAATATCAGAAATGGATAAATAATATGTTTAGAAGAGTGGCATAAGTGATTAGAGCAAAAGGAGGTCACACAAAGTATCAGGATTATAGAGATTGTGTTGGTCAAACTGAAAGTCAATAAAGTGTCTGAATGAGTCATCAAATTAAAATGACCATATATTCGCACGGTTTGAGTGGATTCCCACGCCATAGGAAACATTAATAAAGATGCGAAGCAGGGCTTCCTGACATCTCACTATAGCTTAGTCATATTCCCATACCCTGACTCACAGTGAAGCAATTACATAAATTTCCACAAACATTTGGACACTTTTTTTGAGCCACTGTACATAACCTCGGCCTATGGTCCACTGGCCCATCTTTTACAGGATATTATGTGGGTCGGGTGACCCGTATAGTACGGAGTTTGTCACTGAAGGAGCTCGAAGGTGGGCTTGTTCTGGGTGCTTGCCAAGATAAGATATGACCTGCTCCCCTCCACAAATCCATCTCTTGACGTTTGGATTGTACCAGTAGCCTCCAGTTGCTATGTGTTTGACGATGTCCTGGTAAGCAAATTGTCAACACGAATCTCTGCTCGGCATGCGTCTATTGCTGTGTATGCATGATAACCAAAAAACGTGGTTGAAAGATTCATATCTTTCAGTAGAGAATATGATTGCAGGTCCAAAACGATGAATATATGCTGGAAGATGAACCAAAAAATGGAACTTCAGCTTGCTGATGAGAATACTCAGAGCACATTGTGCCATCACATTGAGAAAATCCTCAATTGTTCGAGATAATTTTGCCTATTCAGAGAAATCAGTCAATAGCGCCTTGAATGACTTTGGTATGAACTAACAAGATATGTTTCAGTGTCTGGTATTGTCGTGTGCTATATGAGTGCAACAAGTTCTCCGATTATGGTCCATCCATTGAGAACTGTCCAAGGAACAAGATCGTGGACTAGGAAGGGCATTACTTGCGCCAAGCTCTTGAAGTGTTTCCCAATAAGACTTCCTTTGTAGTGGCATATATAGTTGGCATTCAGGGAGGGTGCATTCATTCCATCACTGTCGACAGACTCGAGTCAGCTCTGAAACATATGCAGGACCTTTGCTTTCTCAAGGAGAAACATGGTCTGACCCCAAAAGTATTTGACAACACCCAACAAAATTGTATGAAGGATCTCATTTAGCATGTCCAAGTGCATACTGATTCCTACCATACAATACTATGAGCACAATATCAACAATACAGATCAAACAAACCGTTCATGCCAAGCAACAGATTTATGGCATCATATAATGTGGCACCTTGCAACTGTTCCTCAAACTCTTTTTCAAGTGCTGCTATAACCTCACTTTTGGACGTTGCTTGGGAGCCTGGCTCGCACTTACAAAGTTTCTTGTCTAGTTCAACCAATGATTCCAGAATGGACACTGAAGCACTGTCACAAATGCCAGTGGAAGACATAGTGTTCTGTACTTTGGTCATGGCACCCAGTTTCATGGCAGCATTGAACTGGTGTCATATACATTCAGCTGTCTTTTCAGGTGTTCATAAGTTTCCCAACTGCAAATATAAGATCAGTTTGGTTTGAAGATAGTATGATGCGCACGCACAGTAAAGATGCTATTATAACCTTCATTAGACGTCTTGAATTCCTTTGTACCACCAACATTGCATGTCTGACAGAAGTAATTGCAATTGAGGCCAGCATGACTGCATTCTTCGGCCTGCATTGGATTATCTCCAGCAATGAATAACCCGTATGGTATCAGCATCACCTCCTCTTGATCCTTGCAATCCAAAGTGATGATACCAGAGTCCACTACATCACTATGAACAGTCAGAATGGATACATGACATCCAGAAGACTACATACCATAGCGAGTCTTTCATTGCTCACATCAGTTCCATTGGTGCAGCATGGGGAGAGAATGTGACAAAGCGCACAAAAAACTCTTTCTCAAGCATCTCACACGGTAGGTTTGCATTTGACATGTAGACCACATGGTGCTTATTCCATTGTTTTGAGATGTTGCCTGAGACATCATCCATGAAAATTATTAATGGGACTGCATACACCATTCAGCCTTGTGCCTTTTCATGCAGTGGGTTAGGTGCAAGTGATGCATACTGGACAGAAGAGGCTGTTGAAAGGATTAGTGTTACAATCAATAAAGCGATATTTTAGCGTACCTGTGAGACTGCAATCGAGCTCGCCCATTGACATGGTGTCTTCGTATGACCATACAAACATTGATGTTGGGATAATGATAATTTCCTGTTCATTGTTGACGATGAATCCTGCCTATTGAGTGGTCAAAGTAAGCACATACAAAAACCGATGGTCATGTACATCAGTTCGTTGAACAGCCCGACCAAGGGCATATAGAATTTTGGCATCAGGTTTCTCGCAATGTTCAAGATCATCATCAACAGATGAAGAACCAAGGAAAAAATGCTCCGGGATGAAGTAGTCCCCTGAAGTATCTTGCAATAGCTCATTGATGAAAAAAACTTTCCCTTCCACCCACCATTAAAGACCTGAGACATTCCTTTCCCACCATCTTCAGGGTGATCTTGCATCGCAAAGCGAGTGAGTGGGTTTCCATAGTCCTAAGATATGATATGAGTGCGACTCAAACTCAAAACAAAATTGAACATACATGTGAGATTGCTTTTGCAATGTTATTGATATAGAAGGTGTTCCTGGACTGAGCAGTAACCTTTTCTGTTGGTTGACCGAGGAGATCTTCAACAAATACCTGACACTTCTTGATGGCATAGAGCAAGGGCACATTTCACGCACCAAGTTCCTTGGCCCAGTTGAGTGTTGCCTTCTTCTGGGCATCAGAAAAGGGAAGACATGGGGAGCTGAACAGAAGGGCAGTCACAAAATCCTCGAGAAGGTGTAAGCATTCATCATGCGAACTGAGGGACAAGTGCTCACTGCTTGTGATGGCCAAGGATATGTTGGACTGTCGGTACCGAGAATAGCCCTTGTTTCTGGAAAGTCGATATCTGTGAATGTACATAAATGCCTTTAGACATGAAAACAGTTTGGAGAAAATGATATGTGTACCCGGAATTTCTATCCCAAAATCAGGTGCGCCATAATCAACTAACTTGTCGTCCTCGGTGATGGGAGCAAGTGGTGTTGAGAAAGGAACCTGCCCAGAGGCAAGAGTTTCTTGAAGTTCAGCAAAGACGTTGGTAACACCTTCGCTAAACTCAACTGTCCGACTTCTGGTGATATCATCCAAAAACTTGGACAACGGGATCTCCAAGTCCATTGTATTGGGGGTGTCATGGATGCCCATCTCCATAGAAAAGTCGTCGGCATCCATAAAACTATGCCTAGACAATCCAAACTTCATGATAGAACGATTGGGTTTTTTGAGACTCTTATTGACCGGCTGGGCCTTGAAAACAGGATTCAAAGATGCCATCTGGCCATTCCTGGCCTTTTCAACATGACACTCATGCCTTACTGTCTCTATATGTTTCTTGGCGAAGCGGAGCTCCATGGTACAATAGGCGCCAGATAATGTCCTGGGGCATGATGTGCAGATAATGTGTTTATGGGTGTTAAGACCATACTCAAAGGTAGAGAGATCCGAAGGGCTTTGGCCTCAGTTCGTGCACTGTGCCCCTTTCTCGAGTAATGCCCCTTATTTCAAGGAGAAGTTATTCGTCCAAAGATCTGGAAGGAGTTGCGTGACGGATCCGGGCGTCCGAAGGTATCGGATATGATACATCTGAAGGTTATTTGGAACATAAGGATAGAACAAAGATTAAGGCTAGCTTCGGAACGAGTTCCTAACTAGAAACTAACAGAGGTAGACTATCCGAAGATAGAGTCGGAGATATAGACTATAGGAATCAATCCTAAGTCTCGGAAGGTGACTTTAGAGCAGAGGGTGGCTCAAGTCTGGAAGAAGCGGAATGAGTAGAATCTAAGATGATATTCAAACTAAAGTTCTACGGAGATTTACAAGTGGTTTATATACTGTAAGTATCTGAGACGGATAATCAACAGGTCTGATCGAGGGCTATGTATGAAGTGTAACGGAAGTCTATTAGTTAATGCACAGCGGATCAGTAAGCATGAATCGGAAATGAACACAGGTAACGGATCAGCAACGTAGGAGGGAAATATACATAGCCAGAATACCGGAGACAGGAGGAATGATGAAAGGAGATAGACGCGGATATGCACAGGGAGTTAAGGTGTGAGAAGTGAGCACATTCGGATGGGTGGTCCGGACAGGATCTGTGGACCAGACAGATATGGAATCGATCAGATCTGATCGGATATGGTCGGATCTGAGATTAGAATTATGGTATATGACAATGGGTGTCATCACAGAATTGTAGAACTGTATCAGTTATTAAAAAGTTCAGTAGATAATAACAAGTAATAGAATGTCCAACTTACTTGTACCGTCAAAAAGATCATTGTGGTGCACCATGGATGGAAGTGAGTCTTTGTGATGACCGATGGAGTGTAAAGTCACGTGGCGCACAATAGTGAATTTTTGCAAAGTCCAAAATCTCACATCCTCAATAACAGTTCCTTGAGCTTCAAACAAATTCAATATGTCTAGCGTACTCACGCACCACTCCACAGTCTATCCTGGTGTCAAATCCAAGCATGCGGATGATGCTACACTCCGACCAATGCTTCTTGCGATTCGATTCTCTGGTAAACTTCCAAGGCATCTCATAGAGCAGGCCATAGTCAGTGCAATTTCCACTGGCAACTGACAGGATTCACTTACATCGTTTGGCTGCAGCCTATTGAAATATCAGTTTCAATCACCGAAGAGTTTGGATGCTTCACCATGCCCATTGTACAAACTATGTCCTTAGACCACTGGTGCTCCCTTCCTGAAAGTCCTGTAAATGATGTGAGTGTGTTTGATCTCCTCGCTGTATACAACTTACATTCTGTCAAGGACTTTGAACTATTATCTGATGACTCTGTCTCTCCCGCCAACAACATTCCCATTCCATTCCTCCCTCTTCCATCACACTTCAACTATAACAAGTGGACTGATTGGGAATTGATATTCAAACAGATTGAAAAATGGCTAATTGAAGTCGATATGGAATTGCCGCAGTGGACATGGGGACGCGATATATTTTGGTTGACATTCATAGCTGCATTCCCCTCCTTCCCAAGAGGTACCTGGCATATGTGGGATCCCCGCATTCTGTTGGAAGGTGCATTCACTGAGCAGTGGCTGGAGACCTCAAATAATAATATCAATGTCGACAATGATGACATCTTTTCAATAAGGGGAGGTGATGAGAGAGATGCTGAGGACTTCAGTGAGATCTGGGATGCGCTTTGCAGGGATGCGGCCCTCTTCTATCCTTATTCCCTCATTGCTGATGACTGATTTCATCATGATGTAGTAGTGATCAATGTAGTTTCAGGTAGGATATTTATGCGCATGTAGTACATACCTCACTTCACGATTGTGCTCCATCACTATGGTGCTCAATGCCAATTCTCATTTCTTTCATCAAATGGCTATGTCACATACCATATCCAAACATGATCTCCGATTCAACTTCTCAGAAGTCCAGATGTCTGGACCTGCATATCCTGCACTTCCTCCCTTCAATATCCGGATGTCTGGACCTATGCTCCTCTCTATCTGCCGATCTATCCCCATTCATAATAACTCCATTTGTACATTCACAAGTCCAGCTCTCCAGCTGTCTCTGTATTCTGTCTGCTTACTGATCTGTTACTTCACTTCATCTCTGAGTTTCATTTACTTATGTTCTGTTAGACTTTGCATATGGTTTGTACATAGCCTCGTACTGTGCTGACTGATCTTTCCGTAAGTACCTATAGTATATAAACCACCTGTAAATCTCTGTAGTACTTCAGTTTGAATATCAACTCAGTTTCTACTCATTCTTCTGGACTTAGTCTGCCTCTGAACCTCGTCTGGACTTGAGCTAGTTCTCTTGTCCATCTCTGGACCTTGGACCTCCATCCTCGGTCATACAGTGGCTCAAAAAACTGTCCGCATGTTTTGACATTTTTCACTATCTATGATATTGTGTGAGAATGAACAAATTCCTCAAGGACATACTTATACCACATTGTAGTATGGCTTCCGGGCTTTTATTTGAGCCCTACACAGTGGGAATCGGCGGAGATATGGTGGAGATATAAGGCTTATAAAATGATGACTCATGTGGACAGTTTTTTGAGTGTATATTAAAACTATATAAATCATTATTTATGACACCATAAAAATCATGCCACTATTATATAAATTATAAAGTGGTGTCATTATGTTATTTTATGACTATATCTAACTATATAAACCAGAATATCTCATGTATCATAGTCATAATCACCATGAAAGCCATCTCCTCTGCTCAAAGAGATAATATCCTCTCTCTGTCTTATGCTGGCCTCTCTGCTCGCCAAATTTCCTCTAGAACTGGAGTATGCAAGTCCACTGTGGCCAAGTTCATCAAAGAAAGCCACCCAGACAAGGAAAACTCTTGTGGAGGACGTCCATCCAAGCTTACCTCTACTGACAAAAGGGCTATTATCCAACATATCACTACAGGAAAGGCTGATAATGCTGTCCAAGCCACCCATTATATCAATTCCACCATCACTACCCCTGTCTCTTCACAAACTGTGAGGAATGTTCTCAAGGCAGCTCATCTCAAGGCAGTAACAAAGAAGAAAAAGCCTCTTCTCTCCATCAAACATAGGCAAAGAAGACTAGCCTTTGCCTTAGCTCATCAACACTGGACTGTAGAGGACTGGAAGCATGTTATATAGTCAGATGAGACCAAAATCAATAGGATTGGGTCAGATGGGAAGGTGTATGTATGGAAAAAGAAGGGAGATGGCCTAACAGACAGAGAGGTTAATGGGACTGTCAAGTTTGGAGGAGGTTCTTTAATGGTATGGGGCTGTATGGGATGGAATGGTGTGGGAATGCTTGCTGAGGTTGAGGGGAAGATGAATGCTGAGCAGTATGTGGACATTTTAAATGACTACTTGCTGCCTAGCTTGGCAGAATCAGGGATTGATGAAGAAGATATCATTTTCCAACAGGATAATGATCCCAAGCACACATCCAGAAGAGCTAGGGAATGGTTTGAAGAACATAACATCAATGTTCTTGACTGGCCAGCACAGTCTCCTGATGTCAATGTCATTGAACATCTCTGGGGAACACTCAAGAAAAAGCTTCAAGCCTATGAAAACCCCCCTAAAGGAGTATGGGAGCTTTGGGAGAGAGTAGCAGTGGAATGGGGGAAGATCACAGCTGAGGATTGCCAGAAATTAATTGAGAGTATGCCTAGAAGGATAGAGGCAGTAATTAAAGCCAAGGGAGGTCATACAAAATACTAGAATACCTGGTTATTACTGTAAAATACTTGAGTCAAAAAACTGTCCGCATGAGTCACCATTTTGTGAGCCTTGTATCTCCACCATATCTCCACCGATTCCCACGGTGTAGGGCTCAAATGAAAGCCCTGAAGCCATACTACAATGTGGTATAAGCATGTTTTTGAGGCATTTGTTTGTTCTCACACAATATTATAGATAGTGAAAAATGCCAAAACATGCGGACAGTTTTTTGAGCCACTGTATAACAATCACATTTCCAATTGATGCACAAACCCTAGTGTCGAAACTACAATGTGGTATAAGCATGTTTTTGAGGCATTTGTTTGTTCTCACACAATATTATAGATAGTGAAAAATGCCAAAACATGCGGACAGTTTTTTGAGCCACTGTACCTCCAGCTCTACCTTTGGGTAGTCTTTATACTGTTTGCTTCTACTCCGGACTTTGTCCGTAGTAGCCTTTAGTCTCCTCCACTCTTACATCCAGAAGTCCGCTGGACTTTGCATTCCCATATCCAGACTTCCTCCGGGCGTGCGTGACCCTATAGAAATTAAGGGCACTATACTCAGCAAAGGGGCACAGCGCACGAGCTGAGGGCAAGCCCTTCTGGATTAACCCCTTATTGAGTATGATCTTAACAGGCTACCATGATGTTGAGGACTTGAACAGAAATACCATTGCGGTTGAAGACATTGTGATGCTGTTGCAGGGGCTTGTCACAACCCACAAATGAATTAATGCAAGGGCAGAGACTAGGACTCAAACTAAGGTTATCACAAGAAGAGATAGGAGCAAGGACGCCTTGGATTGCTACAGATGTAGATACAAGAGGTTTGAACTAAAGAACTACCACAACGAAACTAGCTAACTATATACACATATTTGAAACTGAGATATAAACTGAGTCTGAAACTACTAACCAATGATAAAATAGAAGTGAGAATTGTACGATGTGATAGTTGTGACATTGTTATGACATCATATTCTAGAAAGTTCTAAGATCACATGACACTATCTTATCTTATCTTATCTTATCTTATCCGATAGCATCATAGAAGATCTCTTCATCTTCATCAGGTAGTTTGGTTATAGAAGCGTTTATAGGGATTTTGATAGGGTTAGGGTTCGTCTTAGCACTGGGTTTAAATGCTTTAGGGAAATTGAGGAAAGAATAATGGTTTGTATTTAGAATTTGTGACAGGCTTTGAGTATTATTGTGTGCAGACAAAGCTCAATTGGTAGGTGGCATTGTTACAATCATACGTGCCCCTATTCATTTACTCGATCTTCAGCTTGTATATCATGTCACATGACTCCGACTTATATGCTCAATGCATCTGTACTATAGTTGCCTTCCTTGTTTGGATATGCACTTACACTCTTACGTCTTCTTGGTCCGTGCGCACATATTGGTCTATTTAAGCATGATTGTACTTGTAGTAGATTCTTTACTTTAATCTTACTGGGTTTTACCTGGAATATCCTTCGCTTAGGTCTCCAACCTAAGTCGTCTTGAATCATCTCTAAGTCTAAGCACTCCTTAGTCTTAGTCTCTATTCTCGTACCTCTTAGACTTGTCTTTGAGGCCGAACCCTTGATCGTACTCGGAACGCGTTCCTTGTACTTTCACCTTGTCCTCTTCTGGACATTGTAGAACTTCCCAGCAGACTGTCAGTGTCTTTTCACTGTCGCTGGTGACGCCACCCCAGTTCGTAACAAAAGATTAAAGTCCACTTGATCGTCGACTATCCAGTCCTCGACCCTGAACCCTGACAAGCCCTAATGGACAGCAAGACAGTGCGTGTAGGCACTGAGAAAGTATAACTCACCAGACGAATCGCCAAATATGACGACCAAAGAATTTGAATACAAAATCGGTCAGCCAACCAGTTTTGATGGAGATCGTGACAACTCTCACGAATTTATCCAGTCATGCAATCTATGCTTCGACATCAATGAAAAGCTTTACACCACCACAAGCAGAAGATCATTTTCATAACATCCTTCATGACTGAAAGAAATGCTAAATCCTGGAAAGAGCAATTCCTTGACCAACCAACACCTCTGGACAAAAAGTTGGTTATGGGACAATGGTGGATTTTATGAAAAGCTTCAAAGAAGCCTTCGACCCAGTGGATACCAAGGGAACTGCACTTACGAAACTCAGGGACCTCAAACAAGGAAGCGGAGATCTTCATACCTACATCGCTGACTTTGAGGCACTTGCAGCCAAGGCTCATATCACTGACGACGCAACAAAGATCCAATTTTTCCAAGATGGCCTGAATTGGGGCATCCTTACAAAGCTCTTCGCGCTAGGAGATGTCTCAGAAGTATTCCGAGATGTTGTGCTGCAATGTGTTTCCATTGACAATTCCCATCATTGTCTTCAAGCCATGAGGACACGTCATGCTCCACAACAGAAGAAGAAGAACTATGGAAATGCACATTACACACCTAATCGTGATTCCAATGCAATGGTCGTAGATCGAATCTCCGACACGGAGAGATCCGAATGCATGAAGAAGGGACAATGCTTTGGATGCAAGAAAACAGGACACCGTATTCATAACTGTCCTGACAGAAGAAGAAGACCCCACTCCGCAAACTGAAGTCAAAGAAGAAGAAGAAGGAGAAGAAACTGTAAGGCGGATTTCGAGGATTTTTGACTTGGAGAAACAAAGATTCGATGTATGTTTCTCCCAATGTATTACTAAGACTTGTACGCGCTGTAGGTGAAAGAAAAGAACTTCATGTCCCTATCACCCTTCACTCACGTACTTGCTTGAAATCCATCGACACCACCGCCGTTATTGATTTGGGTGCGGCAGGAACATTCATTTCTGAGGAGTTTGTGAAACTCCATCAAATCACATGACAAAAACTCAAAACACCATTTCGAGTTACTACGGCAGATGGAACTCTTATCAAAGGAGGACCAATCACACACTACTGTCTCCTAGTGGTCAAAATTGATGAATGAACCATGTATGGAAAATTCAATATCACCAAACTAGGAAGAAGAGATCAAATTCTTCTGGGATTCCATGGTTACGCGCAATGAACCCAAGTATAGATTGGGCAGCTGAAACACTAGTCCTCCCTCGAACAACAAATCAAATGAAATTGAAATTGACGTCGATGCAGATCGGAAGAGAATGGGTTGCCCCAGTCTTTCCATTGCCATCTTAGGAAATGGCAACACTCGCAGCTTCCGAGATCTCTCATATCCCTCCTATTCCAAAGATCCGAACCAGAAGAACGAATGCTGCGTACTACAAACCCTACTCCCCGTGTACAACTGCCACAAGCAGTATCACCGATTCCCTGTGCAGAAAAGCGCAAGAACGAATCTGAACCCGAGCATCAGGCCGGACAGAACCTATTGAGCAACGGCCAATAGAAGAGCAGAAGTATGGAAAAAGAAAAGCAGAAGAGGAGATCCCGGATGAGATACCAACGTACCGAATTATCCAAGTTCTATGTCCCCCTAAAACTCTTCAACATACTCCTTCCACTTCAATTGAAGAAATCCTGACGAAGAAGAACCCGTACCCTTGTTGATTCCGACAGAGGATGATGATCAATTCAATACTATGCAAGATGTCTGGCATGCACCAGAAGTCGTGAAATTTCCTCTTATGAGCTCGGGGATGGAGAATTCCTTGTGGAATATGATACCGATGGAGTTAGCATGAGAATCATTGAAGAAGTATCCATGGATACACCCCTTACACGTGATGGAACTTCCCAACTCGAACAATCCCCAACTACTCCACAATCTCCCTTCCTCCTCCGAAATACAGTAACAAAGCTCAGGAATTCGCCACGGATGAGAAGGAAAAGAAAAAGAAATCTTTCGAAGAATTGGTCCCGGACTATTTGCATGACTTTGCAGATGTCTTTGCTAAAGACGGATTAAACAAACTACCCCCTGAACGCCCTGGTATTGATCATCGGATCGATACTAAACCCGGTTTTATTCCCCCACGTCTAAGGTTTACCCGCTATCGGAAAAAGAACGCGCTGCCGTCAAAACGTTTATCGATGAAAATGTTGCAAAAGGTTTTATCCAGAATCAAAGTCACCCCAAGCTAGTGGCTTCTTCTTTGTGGGAAAGAAGAGTGGAGAATTGCGCCCCTGTCAAGATTATCGCTACATCAATGATTGGACAGTCAAGAACGCTTATCCACTCCCACTTCCTATCTCCCTTGTCGCACGACTTCACAACGCACAGTTCTTTACAAAATGGATATTCGGTCCGGTTATAATAATATTCGTATCCATCCCACGATCGCTGGAAAGCTGCCTTTACTACAAATTTGGCCTCTTCGAACCAAACATCATGTTCTTTGGTCTTTGCAATTCCCCGGCAACTTTCCAAGCATACATGAATCGTACCTTCCAGCAGGAAATCAATGAAGGATGGATGGTTATCTACATGGATGATATCCTTATTTTCTCCACAACTATGGCAGAACACCGCGAACGGACAAGACGGGTTTGATGAAGATACAACAGGAGCACTTGTTCTTGAAACCAGAGAAATGCACCTTCGATGCAGAAGAAGTGGAATACCTCGGAATGATAATTCGGCCCGGACAAGTTGCTATGGACACTGCCAAGACCAAAGGAATCACTGAATGGCCAATTCCGAAATCTGTAAAAGACTTCGGTCATTCCTCGGTTTTTGCAACTTCTACCGCACGTTCATTTCCCATTATTCTGATATCGCTCGACCCCTTATCGAATTAACAAGGAAAGATAAGGCCTTTGATTGGTCAACCGAATGTATGGACACCTTCGAAGAATTGAAACGACACTTCACATCCCAACCAGTACTCCGTAACCCGATCCTCTGGCAATTTGCCATTGCTACTGACCTTCGCTTGTAGCAACTGGTGGAGTTCTCTTGCAGACTGATGAGAATGGTGTCTATCACCCATGCGCATACCTCTCACAGTCTTTAAACCCAGTGGAATGCAACTATCAGATCTTTGATCGGGAACTCCTTGCCATGATCAGGGCTTAAATAATGGCGTCATTATCTGAAGGAAACCCACACCCAGTCCTGGTATTCACCGACCACAAGAATCTTCTGTACTTTAGAAGTGCACAGAAGCTTACCCGTGCCAAGCACATTGGCAATTAATTTTGTCTATTTACACATCGAACTACACATGTTGCAGGAACTAAATAGCGTACCTGATGCATTGTCTCATCGCCTGATTATGACTCCGGCAAAGATGATAACGAGGACAGACTCTCCTCCCTGATGCTCTATTCGTTCGTCTTATTGACACCGACCTAAAGGATGTTTTGTCATCCTCTGACCCCTCGACAACCCTGTCTTCAAAATGGCGTCGACGCCCTTGATGGCATATGCCTTCCCCCTATGAAGTCAGCACTCTCGACTGGAAGATTGAGGAGAATGTCCTCTATTTTAAGAATTGTGCCTATATTCCCCGGCACATCGTTCCGATATCCTGAATGGTATCATGATCATCCACCGCGGGACATCCCGGAGATTCAAAACGAAGAACTCGTCAAATGGGAAGCTTGGTGGCCCGCTATGGGCTCTTATATTCGGAAATACGTAGAGGGTTGTGCCATTTGTCAGCAAATGAAAGCGGATACACATCCTGTTCGACCTCCGCTTACCCTGATCCCCTCATCGCAACCCGTCCTTTCTCTCAGGTCTCTGTCACCTCATTACTGACCTCCCCGTCTCTGGAGGCTTTGATAGCATCATGGTCATGGTAGACCATGGCCTTACAAGGGGGTAATTATTATCCCTTGTCTGAAAACCGTCACCTCCGAAGGCATTGCCAACTATTCTTGAAACACGTTTACAGACGATTTGGACTCCATGACAAAGTCATTTCGGATTGAGGTCCCAATTCCTATCTTGCTTCTCTAAGGAGCTTGCTGACTTCTCGACTACATTATCGCTCCATCTATGGCTTATCACCCTCAGACTGATGGTCAAACTGAGAGGCTTAATCAAGAACTTGAAACATATCTACGCATTTATTGCCGCAACAATCCTGAAGATTGGATAGAACACCTACCAATCGCTGAATTTGTCCACAACCATTGAAACATGATGCAAGGAAACATCACCCTTCTATCTGATGATGGGATACGAACCACGTGCCATCCCTCATCTATCCCCGACTCATCCGTCCTGCGGCAGAAGATCGAGTACGATCTCTGCAGAAGATAAGAGAAGAAGCAATCGCCTGTCATAACATTGCATGCAGACAATGGCTGAACGATCCCAAGAGATAAGTACACTCCATGGAAGATCGGAGATAAGGTTTGGCTATCTGCCGCTAATCTCAGGCTTAAACTCCCATCAAGGAAACTTGCGCCAAAGCATACGGACCTTTCCCGATCATCAATGTCCTATCGCCCATCACATTCACACTTAAACTCCCTCCATAGTGGAAAATTCATCCCATGTTCCACGCTTCTGTCTTATCGTCCTATAGCAAACGGACATACACGGCCCGAACTTCCCCGAACCAACACCTGACATCATCGAAGAAGAAGAAGAATACGAAGTAGAAGCAATTCTTTCCCACAAAGGAACCAGCATTCGCCGACACTATCTTGTTTCTTGGAAAGGATACTCATCAGGAGATAACAAATGGCTCCCAGAAAAGAACTTGAAGAACTCCGCTCGAATTCTGAATGCTTATAAGAAGCAACACTCCCTCTGATTATTTCCAGTCAATCAACTCGCACTAGCACTTGATCAACTAACACCGTTTCAAATGTCTTTCCCCACTGCATACATTACTCCCATCACTGTTGCCAACAATGACTCTGACTCCGACGCAGAAAACTACGGAACCCTTGCCACCGAAATCGACAACACCTCTTACATTGAAGCCGCCCTCTATGCAAAGGACATGCTCTCAAATTGAGAGAATCCTCACCGCAAGAGGTGCCTTCCCCGCCTTACTCCTTGTCAACATCATTCGCACCGCCGCTCTCATCGAAGCTACTGCCAATGAAACCACAGAAATTATGTATCGTCAGCGCCTCCTACATCTACAAAAATGCATTCGTTCTTACGCTATGCTGCTGCTTCCTGGTTTTTTAAAAGCGATGTTGAAGAAGCTATTCACATCATGGCCAAACGTCGAGCAGGTGTTGCTCGACCTCCCTCTCTGCAGGAAGATATGCCACTTCCTATTCCAGCACCCTCTTCTTCGCGCATGTATTCTAGTCTTGATGCCCTTGCTGGCTTATGTACTGCTGTCCAAGAGATCGGACAGCTCACCAACGCGGTGTCGAAACCATCCAGCAATCAGTCACTGAAACTAGAGCGCCAGAAACTTAGTTGAAGAAGCCATACTGACTACAACAAATGCAAGCCGACCTCGCCTCTCCACGAACCCCATCCCCATCGAACAACCAACCTCACCCCCCTGTTATAGTCTCCCATGATCATCCTGCATGGCTATATGAGCCCTGTACAGAAGAACAGTGTGAAGCTGCAAAAGGTTAGGAATTCCTGTGCTGAATTATAGCACTCGGCCCTCGACTTCACGACCTTCACATTCACCCTCCCATGTCCATCCGTCATCATTTGGTCCAATGGATCCTGCTTGCCAGTCGTAGTAAAAGACTTCGGCATAACCTCTCCATCCCCTCTGACGAACTTCTTGTGATCGCTGAACGAGGACCACTCCGACCTCCCACATCCGCGTACACCTCACCAGTAAACAACAGGCGCAACTCAGGCGAGACAACGCCTTCACCTTGAAACGCATGACACGACAGAAAGGGAAGAAGCATGCCAGATCCACTAGCCCCAAACCCATTATCTCACCATCACCATTACGTATGTCTATCTCTAACACCGACGAAAACATGAAATGCCAATCTGTGGCATCGTCGGACATCGGCAAAAGAATTGCCTCGACTATCAGTGCCAAATCTGCTTGCGACACTCCTGCCCACTTATCATCTACTGCCCTCAGCGTTTGGAGATCCCCCATTCACACTTACTGGAAGGACGATGGATTTTATGATGCACTTCTAAGTGGGAGCAGTATCTTATTAACCGTCGACGAAGAAAAGCAGGTCGACGGGGAGGACTATAGCAGAAGAAGAAGCGGCTTACATGTTAGGGGGAAGTGCCGCTGATGAAGATGTGCTAACTATGACGACTATGATCCCATCTATGACGCAAAGAGATGTTTGAAAGTCGGTGACTTTCTATGTAATAAGGGGGTAATGTTACAATCGTATGTGCCCTATTCATTTCTCGATCTTACTTGTATATCATGTCACATGACTCCGACTTATATGCTCAACGCATCTGTACTATAGTTGCCTTCCTTGTTTGGATATGCACTTACACTCTACGTCTTCTTGGTCCATGCGCACATATTGGTCTATTTAAGCACGATTGTACTTGTAGTAGATTCTTTACTTTAATCTTACTGGGTTTTACCTGGAATATCCTTCGCTTAGGTCTCCAACCTAAGTCGTCTTGAATCATCTCTAAGTCTAAGCACTCCTTAGTCTTAGTCTCTATTCTCGTACCTCTTAGACTTGTCTTTAAGGCCGAACCCTTGATCGTACTCGGAACGCGTTCCTTGTACTTTCACCTTGTCCTCTTCTGGACATTGTAGAACTTCCCAGCAGACTGTCAGTGTCTTTTCACTGTCGCTGGTGACGCCACCCCAGTTCATAACAGGCATTCAGATATCTGTAGGATATCTGGCAGGTGTCTCAGCAATATTTCATGCTCGGACCTGACCCACAAACTCATGCTGATCCCCCTCATACATCCGCCACGCAACATTTGTACAGGATATTATTTATGTATACAAGCCTCTTACTATCTCTGTAGGAGATCAGGACAAATTCCCTGACACATCCCAGATTTGTACCCTTTATTCGATAAATTTTTAATTTGTCACATAAAGCTCTATAAGACACACGACATGCTGGTTCCCATGAACACGGCATAGTTTTCTCACTTTCTCGGTTACGCCCAAAGCGGCAGTTGGTAGTGTAGCTCAGCTCAAACCGCACCGTGGGAAGTGACGAGCTACCTAAAACGGGTGTGTGGCAAACATGTCAAATATAGCCGTAGGTGTAGTGGGTTACCTAGAACCGCTGGTGTCAACCGGCGGTGCTCCATACAAGCAAATGCGATGCTTAATTAAGCGGCGCTACATGTCACATAGGGCCGCTTTACTAAGTCAGTATTGTGGGAAGTATAGGTAAGCAAAGCAGACTTGATGTGTCATGAGAAACTTAAATTTCACAACTACTTGACATCTTCTAGTCACGTTCTATCCTCAACTTCGATTTATGCAGACATTTAATTATTAACTTGTCATGCCCACACCATACCTATGCTTCACGGTGCTGCGAATTGATTTCGCATGCTACAAGTCCTTGAGTATTAGTCTCCACTTCTTGGTTTCTGCCCGGATCATTGACTGAGTTACATAGGAATTATCAGGGGTCCTGCGGTAGGCGCAGGTGACCTG
>JABCPU010000328.1:0-75850 GCA_016800925.1 Suillus spraguei | reverse complement strand
TCATCCCACCTGTACTGTACTGACCTATAACAGCACCTGTCCTTGCCCCAGCACCTACCCCTGCCCCAGCGCCTGCCCTTGCCCCAGCACCTACCCCTGCCCCTGCCCCTGCCCCAGCACCAGCACTAGCACCAGCACCAGCACCAGCACCAGCACCAGCACCAGCACCAGCACCAGCACCAGCACTAGCACCAGCACCAGCACCAGCCCCAGAACCAGCACCAGCACCAGAGCCTTGTCTTAGCATCCGCATCCCCAGTCATGTAGCATCCAGTTTGACTGCACTGGCAGGACCGTCGAAATTGCGCAAGCGATGACTCAGTGCCAGCCCACTGTTACCTCAGGTCAACAGGGCCCAGAGGTGTGTCCCCAAGTCGAAGGAAATTCTGTCAGATACTGACAGTGACAACGACAAGGTGAACGTGAAGGCAAACATGAAGGCAAAGGGGAAGGGGAAAGGGAAGGGAAAGGCGAAGGCGAAGGCATATGAAGATGATGGGGATGAGGATGTGCAGATGGTGATTGATGTAGATGATCTTCCAGATGTTGGAGTAAGTTTCTGTTGTCATTTAATTCAACATTACTGACATACCAAACAGCCCTGGAAGTCATCGCAAAACACTGTCATTGTCGTCAAAAAGAAGGGTGCTGCACCGAGGGCAAGTGAGCTGGTTGAGATCCAGGACGATGAAGAGGATGAGTTGGACGAGGATGAGGAGGAGGATGATGATGATACCGAAGGCAAGCAAAAGGTAAGTTCACACATTTCATGTACATGTGCCGGTCCTTCACTGATGCTGATGCAGGCCACTCTCAAACAAGGGAAGCAACAAAAACTGGTAGGTTTTACTTTGCATCACGCTGATCATTCATTCACCTCATAATACAACAGTCCATGAAGGACAACGGCAAAAAGAGCAAGGGCCAACAGCCGGTAAGTGTTCCTGCCAATGATGTTTTTCCTACACTAAGTCATGAAAGCCCCGCCTTGATGGGCCTCTTCCACCTTGTGACAGATGCCGGACAAAGCATGTGGAATGCAGCCCCCGGTTGATGAAGAAAGGCAACATTGCCTCAAGCTGTTCTTTGTGCCATCTGTGGAAGATGGCATGCATCTGCACCAACCCAGAGAGCGCAGACAGCACCACTGTCACCACCACCACCCCAAGCACCACGACTGCACCACCTGCGACTGCAGTAGCCACTCGCTCCAAGACTTCCCGGTCCAAGGCCACCAGACAGAAGATCAGCGGGCAATCAAAGGTCAAAGGCAAGTATTTTGTTGCCGGTTGGTTTTTGTTCTTATTCATTCTTGTAGACAAGAACACTCAGTGTCCTAGTCCTATCCAAGAAGAGGATATCCACGACAACGTCGATGTTGACATCCAGATGCTCGATGACAACCCACAAGTGACCGGTCCTGGCAGTACTGCACCAGCACCTTTGGCATCTGTAAACGACTTCCCTGCTGATCATTGGATCGAACATGGCGACAACAACATGCCACCTCCATCACCGGTCATGGCCCCAGAGGACAACATCCGGTTCTCACCACTACCTGCAGTTTACCTGCCTTCCCCTGTCACACATTCCACACCCCTTCAATCCACTGACCACCCTCCCGCTAACAACTAGATGGAGGCCATGTTGACCCAAATTTGTGTTGATATGGAGGAACTTCGCACGCACGATAGAAGGGAAAGTGAGATCCAGCATGATCGCCTGGAGCATCACATCATCCTTGCAGAGGCATCTGACAGTGCCATGTCCATGCAGATTGACGAGATCGAGCGGGATGCGCGTGTGCAGCAGGGACTCCTCAGTGAATGTACTGCTGAAGTGAGAGGCATTGTCAGGTATCTGAGAGAGAGGTCCGGTCAAGTGACAACGTCAACTCCACCGGCATACAATCCACCTGCTATCACAGCCCCTGGTCCATCCATCAGTGCGTTTGCCCGCACTGTGACCAACAATGTGTTTACTCCAGATGCATCTTGGGTGAGCGCCCAGACCGGTGGTGATATGTTGGGGGCTGCAGATGGCTCCCCAGTTGCAAGGCAAGACCACATAGAGCCAACTTCCGCCACAATCCCTTCACTGACCCTGAAGGCATCTGGCACGTCTGTTCCTCTGGTTGTTGCACCACCTGTGCAACCTCCTATTATCCTGGTACCGTCCAACCCTTCCCCTGGTACCATTCATATATTCCTCACCGGGCCATCAAATGCGCCAGACAATGGACAGTCCATCTCAGCTCCCTTGCCATGCCCACGATATGGACCTCTATTGCATCAAGGTTGGTCAGTGAGCGCTAGGCATTCCAGCAAGCCTTCCAGTGATGAGGCGAAGTAATACTAGCATATGACATTCATGTTTTTGTATGTACTGGTGGTCAATGTGATGTCAACATTGTGTGCTTTCAATGTGCAAGAAAAACTCATCAGATAATTGTACAGTTGACTTGCATAACCTGCATTTCTTACAGGATGGCCCATGTCCATTTACCGGATGACCCATGTCCATTTACTGGATTGTCTGTGTCCATTTACTGGATGATCTGTGTCCATTTACCGGATGACCCATGTCCATTTACCAGATTGTCTGTGTCCATTTACCGGATGACCCATGTCCATTGTTACAGTCGTATGTGCCCCTATTCATTTTCCCTTCTATTCTCGTATATCACGTGATATGGAGCTTATTACTCGGACACTTCCACTTCCATCAGACATCACATGACTACAATTGGTACAACATATCATGTGATGTCATGACCACCCATGACTCCATTCTCAGACTTAACCGGTTTAGCATGCGTGTACGCTAAACCCATGTCTTCATCTCTGACTCACACGTCTCAACACGCTTGTATGATACACGCCTTCCTTATTAGGATATGCAGCTATATTCTTGCAGTTACCTGGTCTGTGCGCACATGCATACCTATATAAGCACAGTGTACTTGTAGTAGATTCCTTACTTTAATCTTACTGGGTTTTACCTGGAACATCCTTCGCTTAGGCCTCCAATCTAAGTCGTCTGAATCGTCTCTAAGTCTAAGCACTCCTTAGCCTTAGTCTCTATTCTCGAGAACCTCCTAGACTTGTCTTTGAGGCAGAACCCTTGATAGTACCTGGAACGTGTTCCTTGTACTTTCACCTTGTTCTCTTTGAACATTGTAGAACTTCCCAGCAGACCGTCTGTGTCTTTTCACTGTCGCTGGTGACACCACCCCAGTTCATAACATCCATTTACTGGATGACCCATGTCCATTTACCAGATGGTCTGTGTCCATTTAACAGATGGCCTAGGTCCATTTACCAGGCCATGTCCATTTACCGGGTGGTATGTCACATACCGGCCCACCTGTCTCCATTGAGCTTGAGGTACTGGCCCACTCATCTCGACTGTGATTTACATACCGGCCCACCCGACTCCATTGCACCCCCCATCCCTCAGCCCACCCAACTGCAGTGTACCTCATCCATTGGCCCACCCGACTCCATTGCACCCTATCCACTGGCCCACCCGACTCCATTGTACCTCATCCCTTGGCCCACCCAACTGCATTGCACCCTATCCCTCGGCCCACTCATCTCACCATCTACACTATATACCACCAGCCCACCTGACTCCATTGCAGCTTATGTACCGGCCCACTCATCTCACCATCTACACTATATACCACCGGCCCACCCAACTGCATTGTACCTCATCCCTCGGCCCACCTGACTGCATTGCACCCTATCCCTCGGCCCACTCATCTCACCATCTACACTATATACCACTGGCCCACCCGACTGCATTGTACCTCATCCCTCAGCCCACCTGACTCTATTGCACCCTATCCACCGGCCCACCCAACTCCATTGCACTTTATCCCTCAGCCTACCCGACTCCATTGCACCTCATCCCTTGGCCCACCCAACTCCATTGCACCCTATCCACCGGCCCACCCGACTCCATTGCAGCTTATGTACCGGCCCACTTGTCTCACCCTCTACACTATATACCACCAGCCCATCCAATTGCATCAGGTACACACCACCCTCAGCCCACTTGTCTAACATGGTACAATTATTGCCATGGGCCCACATGGGCTGGCCTGCCTCAATTGGTACATTGTCACCCTCAGCTGTCCGTCTAATACAGGTAAATTCACTGAAGGGGCTCTACATCTAATCCCTCTGATTGAGCTGTAATCAGTACTGTCTGAGGGACAGATATATTGTACTTGTCTGCAATAATGTATTTGTGCCTCAATGGCAATATGATCAGTCTGTGGGTACTGATATTCTGCCAGGTAAAGTGTCTGTCTTGCTTATGCCATCTGATGTGTCTACTATTACTGCTGGTTGGGTGGACAAATGACACTGCTCTGCCTGTCCATCTAGGAATTTAATGGTATTGGCACCTGATTGCACTGATTAGGCTGTTAGTATTGACATTCTAATGAACAGACAGCCTGTACTATCTGATGGTATAGAGTCAGGACTCAATGATTATATGATAGGTCTGTTGGTATTGGTGTTCTGATGGAATGTATGTGTGTTTTGCCTGAATAATCTGCCTTGTCTGATGTCAGACATATAGTATGTCATACTCTGAGGTAGGCAGCTTATTATGGCTGTCAGACCATGCAGGTCAATCAGGGAAAATGCAGGTTTCCTGATGAGGGCTTTCCAACTGGTTGCCCAGTCGCAGCATCCCACAGCCGAATAGTCTTATCCAAAAAACCAGTTACTATGTGAGTGCCATCCAGCAAGAATGAGACCGAGTTAACTGAATGGGTGTGCCCCCTCAAGGGCTCACCGACCAGCTGCCCCGTTGCAGCATCCCACAGCCAAATAGTCTTATCTCCTGAACCAGTAACGATAAGAGTGCCATCTGGCGAGAACGAGACCAACAAAACAAAAGTAGTGTGCCCCCACAAGGGTTCACCGACTGACTTCCCCATCGCAGTATCCCACAGCCGAATAGTCATATCCTGTGAACCTGTGACGATGCAAGTGCCATCAGGCTAGAATGATACTGACAAAACTATATCAGTGTGCCCCTGCAAGGGCTCACCGACTGGCTGTCCCATCGCAGCATCCCACATCCGAACAGTCTTATCTCCCAAACCAGTGACAATGCAAGTGCCGTCCAGTGAGAATGAGACCAACAAAACTGAATGAGTGTGCCCAGTGAGCACGGTCTGAACAGCCGGCCAGTCCATATGGCGTCCGAATACCACACGAAGAGTATTCGGAAACCGTGCAGAAAACATTCTTGATAACGGAGAATTGGCAGGGGAGAATGGGAGTGCTGATACATACAGATGCGATGTGCTGTATAAAATTATGCCGCCGAACACTTGAATGAACCTCTGTACGTCCATTGCAGTCGACGACACATCTTTGAATTCGGAATGGCCCTGCGATTGCGCATCAGCACTTTATCTGGCGCTTAGTAGCAGTGTACTCACCTTCAGCCACTGGGCAATGAGCGGAAGGGTAGCAACTGCACTGCTGAGTGCATTGATCAGGGCGAGTAACTCGAGCCAGAAAAGCAGCCGTTCATGGTCGAAGAACAATCTCACTTCCTTCACGAGCTCCTTGTCAAAGACTGCGGTTTGCGTGTGCGAAGTCCAAAATCGAGAGGAATATGCCAGATGTGGGGAAATGCATTTTCGGATTCGGTCTGGCAAACCAATATCTTCGTCATTAGGTAGATATGACGACTTCAAATCACAGATATTGAAGCGAAGTCCGTGCTCCATTACTCGAAGTGACGCGAATGCAAGGTCGTGTTGCGCTTTTGGTATGTCGATGAAAAACTCTCTCCTGAATGGTTTGTCCGTTAAGAAATCCCGGAAGGATGAGTGAAGGGGTCGGATTGGAGAATCTTGGTTGGTGGTACCGCTGAGGAGGGAGCCCATGCTTTTGACCACAAGCTCCACATCGAAATTGTCCTCGCGCATTGGAAACTGGCGCCTCATGGCGTTGAGAGAAGCTAAAGGAAGAGGTTCAACTGTGCCTAGTATTTGTCCCATCACTGAGCGAAATCTCGCTAACGCATTCGAACGCAGTTTCTGCGATTGCGGAGAAGTATCCTTGGGTATGATATCTGTTAAAATAAGGTCATACATGCTGTGCAACAGCATTCTTCTCTCGGCGGGATCGCGCGACACTACAGCATTGTAGCAATCTATTCGGGATAGCCCAGCATGGGACCTTTTGATATATCCGCAGGCAAGACGCGCCCACTCGAAAAGTCCATCAACTTTCTCAGCGAGGACTCCAAACTCTCTGTCTTGAAAACCTAACCCCTCCAACTGCTTGGATACATAAGTACGGATGTCGCGCTCTGCGAAAGCTGGTGGAATATCGTCCATCGACATCTGTTGAATGTGCTGAACACCGTCAAACTCATTATTGATGTCATCAAGCGCACGAGAGGTAACGATGAACCGGAAATTGCCTGGGAGGTCTGTGATCTTGGGAACGGCTGGATTTTGATGCTTGCCAGCTAGAATAAGGAGCAGGTCTTCTCGTGTTTCTACCGTACCACTCTCGTCCAGTGCATCAATTACAATCACGATGGGTTCCCCGGTTGACCTAGATGACTTCTCCAGTGGTTCGATTAAAAGCTTCCGCCACTACTGGATAATATCCGCCGTCTTCTTCAGTGTGTTTGCGGTCTTGACTGCATCTGCTAATGCCCGCCTCATCTCCGGATCACGGTCAGCCAGGTCCCGCGCGATCGTAGAGAAGATCTTTTCATGACGGCGGTCTGCTTCTCGCTGGCGGTCAAAACAGTAACACGAACCAAGCCCTCCCACGTCTTCAAACCACTTAGCAATAGTGTGGGCGATGGACGATTTGCCCTTGCCTGCAGGGCCAGATAGCCACAGTATGCGTGGGACGTTGTCCCCAGTGCTGCTGACCCAGTCCGTGATCTGAGAAAGGATTTCCGTGCGGGTCCCTTGGAGGCATTCTTTTCTGGTATCTAGTCCTGCGCTCTCTGCATAAGTCATACCGCTGAGGTCCAATATTTCTTCTAAAAAGGTATGAATATATGTCAAGCTATAAGGACGTCTGAACCCTTACCCATATCATGGACGTGTATAGCTATGTCGTGGATGTGTACGGCTGAAAACGCAAAGTTTGTCAAGACTTACAAAAGTTCTTGATCTCCAAATAATTTTTGATAAAGTTGGCACATTCGCGGGTCTGCTGAGAAATCTTTCCAAGGATAGTGCCCATCGACGAGATTCGGTGAAGCATCTCGTCTTGTGTAATGAAGTTGTAAACTTCACATATCTTCTTGAAAAGTTCGAGTACTGCTTTGTCGCGATCCGCTTGAGCTAGAATAATCTGCACGAACGATAACTGAGTAACAGTGGGAGATCGGGAGAGAGAAGAGGAAAACACACTTTGGCTGCCAAGATAATATGCCCAGTGCCATCTTTGCATATGGATGCACCTGTGAAACGAGTTCAGTTCAGTTCAGATTGAGAAGAGGGTCCATACATCCGCGAGTTTCCCGATAACATCGTCAAATATCCTGAGGGGTTTGAGATATGTATCCTGGAAACTGTCAACAGTATTGAGATCCTCTTGTGCGCCTTGAAGAGCGGAATCTACGCTTATTGCAGGTCCGAAAAGTGGATGCATGTACTTTATAGCCTCTTGAGTCTCCAGAAGTGTTGATCGTGTATTAGCCTCCACTTCGACACCTGACGGAGCTACCTGGAGCTGAGTGACCATCAGAAATGAGAGAGAACGCAGAGGCTGGAGGCCAAGTATATGAACCTACGTACCTCGATATTCGATGTCGATGAAGCACGATGATAAGCATTCGGGGGAACAGGGCTGTGGTTTGGGGGATCCTTATGCCAATGTTAGTCGTATTCCACTGGCAGGGCACTCATTATGCGTACTCGTGGACTCATCGATGCCCTTAACTTGTTCGCACCAACCTTAACCTTCTCCAGAAACCGACTGACTCTGCCACGGGGTCGGTGCTAGCCGAAGGATGTGAGCATTTGGAGTGGAGTGAAGTGATCCTCAAGAGTCACGTACCGAGTTTTGACGAGGTGTTGCTTCGCTGGATGTGTGGGTTTCTTGAGTCGAATCCCTCCAACTTGATGGTAGATAGCAGTTGACTCGGAAGCGAAGTAAGATAAGGAAGGGTCCTACATATATTTTGCCATAAAGCCTCGAGGCAAATCCCGTGTGCAATCTATGGTATGGATCAATGGTAGTCATTCAAATGAAAAAGGAATATAATCGTCCAATAATCGTTTCTGGTACTAAGTACTCCAAGGGTTCGAATTCTGATCATGTTATTTAAGCCGTCAGCGGCCATAACAAACTACATTTCGTCCGTTGACAGTCGGATTCCATGTCTGATCTTACTAGATGATGTAATCATACTTCAGTTCTTTAACTGTGGCAGTGTTGTGGGAATTATCGTCAACCCATGCCGCCACCAATTCAAAGGTCCAGACTCCAGAAGGAACGACTTATCTTCGTCTACAAAGGGCTATCTAGGAGAGACTAACACTTCAGAGCAACCCTCAATTATCACATCGTGACCTACTACCTCGAGATCCGAGGATTGTTATATTTTACCGTGTTCACCAACGGCACAACCTACCACGATGCTAAATCTCTCAACACTCCAAACCTACCTCACACAACTGCTTTCACCCGCTGACACGATTCACACTGCACTCCTTCTGACACCAGAGGGTGCAATTGTTTCTTTTGCCTGTTCGTCAACCAGGAGTGGGAAGGATGGGAGAAATACAACGCACGCGACTACATACCCTAGTACCAATGGACATACGACGCCCCCTAATGCTCACGCGTCGAGCGCCAATGGACACACTCCTCCATTGCGAGGGAGGACAGAATGTAGTATATCACCGCACCCGCACAGTAGTGCTACATCGGATAGTGGGCCTTCTCAGACGATATCTTTACAGCGATCGAAAGACGAGATATGGATATTGGCTGGATTGAGTGCCGAGGTGTGGGCTGAGACGAGGGGTGAAGAACGGGATGAGAACGGGATAGGGATGGCTGAGTGTGAGGTGAGTTGTTGCTTTTCTTTTCTTCCCCGGTTCACGCGAACTTGTATTTGTACACACGTACTTCCCTTTGTGTTAACATGGGCTGATGAGTCACGCATAGCTTGGACGAATAGTTGTCGTTCCTGTAGATGACGCTAATCCAGAATTACAAGACCAAAGAGAACCGTTATTATTACTCGCTGTAAACGGTAGCGCAGAAGCTGATTGGAAGACTATGTGCGCAAAAGTAGGCCTCTCACATATTCATTCCATTTAACACTGATGCACTATGCCAGGCCAAAAAACTAGGAGCATACCTGGCCCCCTCTGTGAACAAACACCGCGGTGCTATCGAAGCGTCTCCGCTGAATCGGACGCCAGCTACCGAGAGCAAGAGCCGGACGAGGAGTACGACTACGTCACCAGGGGGTGTTTTACGGTAGTCACGCTGGAGCGCACGACTTGATGCTGTACGCAGGAGAAGACGCAGCCAATAAGATGACGCGTTTTTTTATGTGCACGCGACCTATGCCTCGCATGGTGGTGAATTAGAATAATAATACAGGTACCATATCTCGCAGGATCCTTGTAGTATCATCTAAGTCGTATTTTAATGGAGTGCTCTGAAAGTCGGGTTGATACGTGATCAATTAATCCTCGGCCAGCGCGGGAAAAATAGAAAACGGGAAATTAATAGTAGCTCCGTTGCATTCCCGTTGAGCACATCTCGTCGTCGAGGATGGGGTCATGGTCGTCTTCAGTAACGGCGAGCATGCGTGTAGCGTCTAATGCGCGTAGAATTACACGACCCCGAAGTATACGACACCACAGTGCACTAGCTCAGCCCCAGGCTCGTCCCGCTCCCTCAACGCCAGCAAAAACAGACCCATATGTCCTCCTCGCGCCGCACCTCGAAAAGATGCGTACTTCCCTGATCACCCTCCTTGGCAGTTCTCATCCTTCCCTAAATGCCATCGCTCAATATTACTTTCTCCACCCCTCCAAACAACTCCGGCCTCTCCTCGTTCTCCTCTTCGCGCGTGCAACAAACGGACTAGGCGCTGAATTCCCCCAAGTAAATTGGGCAGCAGACAATGCAAGAGGACGCCAACAAGAACTCGACGCGCCCTTGTCTCGAAAAGACATCCTATGCGACTGGAATCCCAGTATGCCGGACCATACCGCATCATTCGAGAGCGCGTTCGAACTACACATACCCCCTCCCCAACCACCATATATCCCACCACCCGCACTCCTCCATCAAACTCATTCTCAAGCACTCACTCATACATTGCTTCCTACCCAATTGCGCCTAGCACAGATCGTGGAAATGATACATGTGGCTTCTTTACTCCATGACGACGTGCTTGACAAATCTCCTCTTCGTCGTGGCGCACCTAGTGCACCAGCTGCTTTTGGAAATAAGCTGGCTGTCCTCGGTGGTGATTTCCTGCTGGGACGCGCTAGTGCTGCCTTGAGTCGGCTAGGGAGTCATGAGGTGGTAGAGCTCATCGCGAGTGTCATCGCTAATCTTGTAGAGGGTGAGATTTTGCAGATGAAAGGGAGTGGAAGCGACGCTGCTCCCTCTCCCTCGTCGTCTGCGAGTAGTGCCATTGACCTTAAGGACATTCATTCTTCCCCCTCACCCTCATCATCCGATAAATGGTCCATCTATCTTAAAAAAACTTATTTAAAAACGGCTTCGCTAATGGCTAAAGGTGCACGGGCTGCTGTCGTGTTAGGAGGATGTAGAGAAGGCGAGGTGTGGAAGGAAGTGGCCTATGCTTATGGGAGGAATTTGGGTATTGCATTTCAGGTATGTTTGCATAGTTCTTGACGTATTTGTTTGTGCTTTTGGGTCTTTACTTCGTCACTGCACGCGTTGGTCTTAATTGTCTTGTTACATTACAATATCTCAACACTATTCCGTTCGTACTCACCCCTTGCGCAGCTCATAGACGACACCCTCGACTTTTCCTCCTCCACGGCCCAACTCGGAAAACCTGGCTTTGCAGACCTACGCCTGGGGCTAGCAACGGGACCCGCACTCTACGCAGCTGAGGAGTTTCCAGAGCTGGAAGCCCTGATCGAGCGGCGGTTTGGTAAGGATGGCGATGTTGAGAGGGTGAGCATCCCTTCCCACCAACCACATTTAAACGATGGCTGACGTTTATATTTCCATGCAATGTGTAGGCCTTAACACTCATCTCTTCTTCTCGTGGTGTAGAGCGCACGCGCGAGCTAGCACGTATACATGCTGAGAAAGCACGGGAAGTGTTGGCGTTATTGCCTAGAAGCGAGGCGAGGGATGCTTTAGAGGGGTTGACGGAGGGTGTTGTGAAGAGGCGGTGGTGAGGCCTGTAGAATTCCCGTGTGTTGTGACACGACGGGACAGGACGTCATTCGTTTTTTTTCTTGAACGATGATTAGGAATAGCAACATATGCATGTTCTCTGGGGGCATCATTAACACGCCACACCCTCTCGCGCGATTGAGATATAATCTTTCCCACCTTATTGAGTGAATATATAGATCTATCCACTGTCCAGCCTATCTTAATAAATACTCTTGTTCAGAACTTGGATATCTAGCGGAGCCTAAAATATATCATGTGCATAATAGAGGATGAGTTTGGGCGGCATCTTGATTTGAAGTATGGTCCGCGCGTTAGCATCAGACACTCACCCATACATTGCCTCCCACCCAGTTGCGCCTAGCACAGATCGTGGAAATGATACATGTGGCTTCTTTACTCCATCCTTGACAAATCCCCCCTTGGTCATGGCGCACCTAGTGCACCAGCTGCTTTTGGAAATAAGCTGGCTGTCGCCGCTGGTTATTTCCTGCTGGGAAAGGCCAGTGCTGCACTGAGTCAGCTAGTGAGTCACGAAGTGGTAGAGCTCATCGCAAGTGTCATCGCTAATCTTGTACATGGTGAGATTTTGCAGATGAAAGAGAGTGGAAGCGAAGCTGCTCCCTTTCTCTCGTCGTCTGTGAGTAGTGCAATTGACCTCAAGGACATTCATTCTTCGAATATATAGATCTGTCCAGCCTATCTCAACAAATTACTCTCTTGGATATCTAGCAGGGCCTAAAATATATCCACTTGTGTACAATAGAGGAAGAATTGACCCGTAGGTGAGTTTAGGCGCGTACTCTCCTGCTGGGCCAGAACAAAGTTTCCACCGCCTGGTGTCTGTCAAACAGACGCACCGTATTCACCCGCGATGCACCTCGTTCCTTTTCTCTCCAACAAGTAACAGAGCCTGTAAAATTGTGGCCCTATTGCTGATTGTGATCGCTAGGGTCATCACAAGATTCACCGCGCATATCGGCTACTGTTCCGTATCTTCTCCCCATAATGCCAAATTATCCAGGGTCTGCAGTCATCATTAAGGACGATAATGGAGGGAACAAAAACGAAAACGTACGCGGGACAACCTATGACGATTGCGACAACTGCCAAAATAGTATTGCCTTTGCCAAACCCGAGCGCGTTGTACATCGCTGGAGCAAATAAGGGAAATCCAAAGCCTGCTAGTGACCGCAAACAGGAGACAGCGGCCAGGGCTGAACATGAAACATCAATATTTGAGATGTGCCGTAACACGGGAATCAAATATACGCACCAGAAGCAGCATGAAGCGTAAAGCAATCCACGATATAGGTCTGGATACACTGGAAATTCAGAATAATACCTATTCCTACAAGCGCGATGCCCTGTCGGAACCGATCAGTAGGTAAACAATACTAAGAAAATGAAACCAACAATATCTGGTCCTATCCAAAAAGTATGAGCTTCGGCAGTCCAGCCTACAATCAAGCACCCGATTGGAAGTAGTATAGATCCAGGAATCATAGCAGCTGGTGGTTCGCTGAATGAGTACGCGAGAAATGAAGCAATAGAACAATATGACGAACGCAGTCTGAACTCTGGCTTCCCAACTCCACCGTACTTATTCTTGAGATACACATAAATCTTGTCCATCGTATTCGCATTTATTTGGGACGCCCCTGTCAATCCTATCCCGAGTGCAATGTAATGAAGGCCGGAGATTCCTACCGACTGATGGTATACGCCCTGGAAGATCGATGGCATCGTCGTCAAAAATACTGAGAATATATGAGATCACATCCACGGAAAACAAAATGTCTTACGATAAAGTGTCCCATATAAATAGGCCATGTAAACTCCAAGGATCTGCACGATCGGCTCATGGGCGAAGAGTAAAAAAGGACGGGTAAGCGATTTAGTCATAATGCTCCGCCAACTATAGAAATCATCGTTCTCAGGTATCATCTTATTGGGATTATAAAAGGACTTACGAGCGATCTTGGTCATCGTAAACGGTACGGATCTCTTTGTATGGCACTTTTTCGGCGTCCATCGATCTGCGAATCCGCTCTGCCTTCCTTTCCAATAAGAGGGGCGCGTAAGCTGGATACAATCCATAAGCATCAGAGTATTGCGACCAGTCAATCACTCACTCTCTTGAAGTGTAAACACTCCAATGATCTGAACGATTGCATCCACAATAGACGTAGACCAGAACTGTCAGATAAATGAGAACGGTTCTCCGTTGGCGAAAGCATCACATACCACCCATCTCCAGGTGGAGTATTCAGCTATCCTGAGGAAATTTAGATGGTGCTGTTGAACATGGATAATCACAAACCAGGCGCCTGTGATAGGTCCATAACGGGGCCCATCATTGGAGCTAAGGAGTAAATAGCAACAGCTTTTCCTCGTTCATGCGGTCTCCAGCAGTCGCCAAGAAAACCACCGCCAATCTGAAGAGGGAAGTCATTCAGAAGAGATATTTTCGACATGAAATTTTCAACTTTACCGACAAAGGCGCGCTGCCTCCTAGGCCAGCAAGAAATCGGAAAACGAGAAGCTGGGCTTCTGACTGTGCGAATCCACAGACAAGATTCCACACTATCATTTCACGAATGAGAATCATATCATAGCTTGTAAAGGTCACTTACCAAGATACCATAGATTTGCCAATTGCAAAACGCGTGACCGTCCGTAGATCTCACTCAGTGGACCCAAAAATAATGGCCCTACGGCTGGTACGTATTCGAATGATTAGTGGGGTATTTAACGTCCACCAAATACGCTTACCATAAGCAAGCACAAAGATTGATGTTGCGAGTGCAAGTATGACGCTGTTGTCAATGCCGAAGGAAGAAGCCACTTGGCCCGTAGCGGGCGCGATCATAGAGGATGAGACTGGACTGATGAAAGTAAACGATGACACAATAATTGTTGCGGCCCATTTGCGTTTATAGCTCCAACTGTGCAAGAATTATGAGCCAGCCCAACAACCACATTGCTTCTGATGAGGTAACACACTTTTTAGGATTTTGAGGATCATCTGGACCATCCCAGTCAACAATCAAAACGCCTGTATCGTTCGTTGTCGCAAGCAGCTCGTCATTATTGGTGTTATACGACTTCTGAGCACTCTGTTCTGAGGCATGATTGATCTGATTCTGGCGCATGATCACGTTGTGAGGTAGACACTGCGCTTACTGGTATTCCATGTACGCCATCAGTCGTGGACACAGGAATTTCGGTTGTGGCAGACATCTGCGACTGAGACTCACATGGACCTTCAAAATTCCTGTCAGCCTACTTATAAGTTGAAGTCATATATATATAGTAGCCGGCTAGTGTCGACCATTACAAAGATGACAGGAGTTGAGTATATAGGCCTCTGTCATTACCACGGTGCTTACCTCGCGCAGATACCAAAATTGACATATTTGTGTTTAGTCACGGTCAATAGCATCGGCCGATAATAATCGATAATCGACCACGACGGTGAAGGACAGAGGGGCGACCTGAACCTTGCTAGGTGTTCTCGGCTTTGCGGCCTTTTCAAGTTGCCGCTCGCCGAATTTCCGGTTCCACGCCTGACGAGTCTAAATTCAGTGATCATCGGCTTCGTCTGCTTTGTCATCACGTTCCCTTCTCACTGTGGGGTTCTTACGTAATATATCATTACGGGCCGCCCTGATTGGGTCCAAGTACTCTGACATGCTTTTGGCATAGCTCAGGTTTGCGTTCGTAAGCATACACTTTTTAGTACGATCATTTGTGACCACTGCGGGTGTATCAATGCATTGCGCTCACACTTGCATTTTTAGTTTCAACTGCAGTGAGACAAGCATGTGAAAATTTGAAACTTCCCAAGTTGTCATTTTGAAAGTGAACGTTTGATCTATTCTCGAACTAATTCATGTGTAACCTGACTCAAAATTTGATGGCAGGCAAAGTCAATGAATACTTTACAAATGCAACCCTTCATTTGTGTTGTTGTGTAGTAATAGACAAAGTGATTCAATGAGGTGTTGTGGTGCAACGAGTGTTTAATGACTGTAATACAGTAATATTGTCGTTCAGGTACTAGGCGGCGCGAAGCCGACAGCGATGATATAGATCATACATTCAGGAGAATATTGATGAGGTTTGGGGTAATCACTGCGTAACGTTCGTTGTTCAGTCCCTCGGCGAAACATGTCGTCTATTCTCGTGCAGCAAAGTGAAACGATTTTCTCCGTGGCGACACCTCAAATAAGCGCTGTCATCTTAGTGCGCCGCATCATTCAAGAAGATAATAACCCAATGCAGAATGCAGGGATTATACGAGATGATAAGATCTGTTTGAACCAATACCGTTGAAGGAAATTGGTAAGACTAATCTTGTGGGCAAACAGAAATCATACCATACCTTGTGAGGATAAAGTTTGTATCTGTCAAAAGGCCTCGTGGACAGCATAGTTCATCCGAATATGTACTGCAAAAAGCCCTGCAGGGAAGGCGGGGGATCCATGCAGTGAGTTTGTGTGCAGTATTTATATCGACCCTGCAGAGCTACACTTCAATTGGGAGCCTTATGCTTGGGGTGTCCAACTTGAAACAAGACCTAAGAATAAAAAGTATCAGGGGGGGACAAACAGAACACTGTAACTAAATACATACAAACACATCGCACATGTATGCTACCCATGCTACCAACCTCTCAGATCTCAACCTTTATATACTATGGAAAGCCAGGCCACCGTGTTCTTCTTCCAAGGCTTCCACTTCCCAGGATCTTCCTAGTAAGGTAAGTGCTTCCATTGGAATACCCCGTGCGACCATTCTAATGTATCATGTAGACTTATTCCAGGGAGTGGGTTATATCGTGTTTTCCACCGGGACCTCATTCAAATCGGTCTTCTTCCTGCGTCTGTTACTTTTGACCTTGAATCGTATGCTTCTCTCGTCTTGTTCGATTCCTCGTTCGTTCGGCCATTTGAATTTTGGATTCAAGTTCACGTTTCGCTGAAATCTCCATGCCCTCAGTGATTCTTTGATGTGCTTTCACTGCTGATGTTGAGTTCGAGGTCGTGTGGGTCTCGACGTTATGTTTAGGATGAACTGGATTACTGCGTGGCCACCGTCTTGTGGGAAGATGAGACTCCCGTCTCCAATCCTCCATGTCTGGCCTTCAAGGTGGTGACAGTGTTCTCATTGTCCTCGTTTTTAGTATCTGCTGATTTCTTTCTGTGTTTCTAGAAACTTTATGTATACTTAGTGGTAGTGTCAATCTTATTGTCTTCATAGACGTTCAGACTTGAACTTTATTGTCCATATCATCTTTTTCGGGCCCTATCAAATCACGGGCCCCACAAGTTTTTGACTTGGGAAATCTAGTGAGTTGTCAAACGAAAGAGGTAAAGACTTGAACCTAGCCAGTGTGGTTACCACAACAGAATCAAAATCTGTTTCTCGTAAACTATGCAGGTTCGAAACCTGCTGAACTACAGTTCTTTTTCTATTGGAACACACTTTGGCGTTCATTCATGGATGATTTCTCTAGAAGCTCATTGTAACTGGTCTTAGCCAGGTGGTTACCACAATGTAGTCAAAATCTATTTCTCTTGGACTGCAGGTTTGAAACCTGCAGATTTTTTCTATCGGAACATTCACTCATGGATGGTTTCTTTAGAAGTTCATCATAACTGGTCTTAGCCAGGTAGTTGCTGTAGAAGTCAGTAATAGCTACGAATGTAATAAAGAATGGACGTACCTTCAGTCTTGGATAGAAAGACGGTTGAGAGTAAGTGAAGGAAATATCGGAAAGTCCCGGATGGCTGATATCTAATACAGTAACTACAATGAAGTCCTTCGTCGTTGTCTATCTACGTCCAACAGTTGTCACAATAGAATCAGAATCAGTTTCTTTAGGACTGTACAGGTTCGGAACCTGCCGACGACGAGGTTTTTTTCTATCGGAACACACATTGATATTCCACTGTAACTGGTCTTAGCCTGGTGGTTGCCACAGCAGAATCAAAATCTGTTTCTCTTGGACTGTGCAGGTTCAAAACCTGCCCATGATGAGTTTTTTTCTATTGGAACACGCCTTGACAGTCATGGATGGTTTCTTTAGTTTTAGAAGTTCATCGTAACTGGTCTTAGCCAGGTAGTTGCTGGAACAAAATCAAAATCTGTTTCTTCTGGACTTGTACAGGTTCGAAACCTGTTTTTCCATCGGAAGACGCCTTGATATTCACTCGTGATGGTTTCTTTTGAACTTCACCATAACCGGTCTTAGCCTGATGGTTAGCACAACAGACTTGTCTCTTGGACTGTATAGGTTCGAAACCTGCCGATGATGACTTTTTTTTTCTATCAGCGCATACCACTCATGGATGGTTTCCTTAGAGGTCTGATCTTAGCCCCCGTGCAAATTGTTGGAAATCAACCCGCCAATGTAGTTCATGGTTACCTTTTTGTTTGACCCAGGCACTCATTCACTTAGCGCTACGCCAGCGTAGTTACCTTATTAGGTAACTTCACGCAGACAGTTTCGTTTCGCTCGCTTTCCGTTTTCCCCCAGTCTCTTATACTCGACTGGGGGTAAGTAGTATTCTAATATACCCATCACATTCCTTGCTAATGTACTATAGAACTCACCAGAGTTCGTTCTATCTAGCCAGCGCCCGTTTTCTACCACAAATTGTTGTTGCAACATTAATATTTGCTCCATGGTGAGTCGTGCCTTCGGACACGTTCGAAGCACTAATTATATCGTGTGTTGTGAGGCTGCCGCAGGTTTTATGTAGTTCCTCTTCGGGCTTAGTCAATTGCCTATTCAATGAATCGATGTCTGTCGACGTGTCTACAATATCATGCGCTGATCTGAGGATCACTGCACGGATGTAACATGGTCAGACCGCCGCCCGCATAACTGTTACACCAAAAGGTAAAATACTGAAAGCTTAGCTTTCAGCATCAGCGGCGGTATATGTACTGATTATGGGAACTCAGGTAAGCCAGCGTGCTTACAACGGAGTACTTATCTACGGTGATTTAGAATGCACTCGTACGACTGTGTCTAAAATTTAAATCATGGCAATCACTGCTCACCAAGGTGGGATATATGTGCAAACCAAACCTTCTCTGTTCGGAGCCATTGCGTCTTGGTATGGTTTACGCTTCGCAGGCACAAATTAGTACTATATTTTTTCATCGTCTGTTTTCACAACATATATTTCTTGCAGCCGAAGCTCCTGCACACACACGCATTAAATACCTGAAGGTCAATAAAATTTAATTTATTTTCGAATAGTCGCGAGTCGCACAATGTGTCGATAGAAGCTACTTACCTTGTTAGGAAGGTTCTGAGAAGTAGAGGCCTTGGAAGTAGAGCACAGTGGTCTGGCTTTCCATAATATACATATTATCATACCAACTTATGCACGTCGTTTGGGGGCATAATTAACATGTCACGCCCCCTCTGTCGACTTCGCGTGATTGAGATATAATTTTATCACAACTTTCTACTTACAATTGAGCGGATATATAGATCTGTCCATTATCCAGCCTATCTCAATAAATTAAATTACTCTCGTTCAGAACTTGGATGCCTAGAAAACATATCCACTTGTGTATAGTACAGGTAGAATTGACCACTAAGTAAGTTGAAGCGCATACTCTCCTTCTGCTGGGCCAGAATAAAGTTTCCACCGTATAGTATCCGATGCACTTCGTTCCTTTCCTCCCCAGAAATTAACATAGTCCGTAAAAGTCATGCGCCTGTGACGGCTAGAGCCATCACCGGATTCAATGCGCATATTGACTCCTGCTCCGCATCTTCTCCCCGTAATACCAAATTATCCAGGGTCTGCAGTAATCATTGAGGGTGGCAATGGAGGGAACAAAAATGAAGACGTACGCGGGACAACCCAGGACGATTGCTGCAACAGCCAAAATAGTATTGCCTTTCCCAAACCCGAGCGCATCGTACATCGCAGGAGCAAACAAGGGAAATCCAAAGCCCGCTAGTGACCGAAAACAGGAGACAGCGGCCAGGGCTGAACATGAAACATTAATATTTTATATGCGCCGTAACACAGGAACCAGATCTACGCACCAGAAGCAGCATGAAGCGTAAAGCAATCAACGATGTAGGTCTGGATACATTGGAAACTGAGAATGATGCCCATTCCCACAAGCGCGATGCCCTGTCAGAACCATCAGTAGGTAAACAGTATTAAGAAAACGAAACCAACAATATCTGGTCCTATCCAAAAAGTATGAGCTTCAGCAGTCCAGCCTGCAATTAAGCACCCAATTGGAAGTATTATAGACCCAGGAACCATAGCAGCTGGTGGATTACTGAATGAGTACTTGAAAAATGAAGCACTAGAACAATATGACGAACGCAATCTAAACTCTGGCTTCGCAACTCCGCCGTTCTTGTTCTTGAGATACACATAAATCTTGTCCATCGTATTCGCATTTACTTGGGACGCCCCTACCAACCCTATCCCGAGTGCAATGTAATGTAGGCCGGAGATTCCTACCGACTGATTGTATGTGCCCTGGAAGATCGATGGGATCGTCGTCAAAAATACTAAGAATATATGAGATCCCGTTCATGCAAACCAAAATGTCTTACGATAAAGTGTTCCATATAGATAGGCCATGTAAACTCCGAGGAGCTGCACGATCGGCTCACGGGCGAAGAGTAAAAATGGACGGGTAAGTGATTTAGACATGATGGTCTGCCAACTATATAAACCATCGTCCTCAGATATCATCTTACGGGAATTATAAAAGAACTTACGAGCGATCTTGGTCATCGTAAATGGTACGGATTTCTTTGTATGGCACTTTTTCTGCATCCATCGACTTGCGAATCTGCTGTGCCTTCCTTTCTAATAAGAGGGGCGCGTAAGCTGGATAGAATTCGTAAGCATCAGCGGGTCGCGACTAGTCAATTACTTACACTCTTGAAGTGCAAAAAGTCCGAAGAATTGAACGCCTGCATCCACAATGGTCGTAGACCAGAACTGTCAGATAAATCAGAACAGTCCTCCATTGGCGGAAGCATCACATACCACCCATCTCCAGGTTGAGTATTGAGCTACCCTGAGAAAATTTAGATGGTGTCGTTGAACTTGCAATAATCACGAACCAGGCACCTGTGATAGGTCCCATAACGGGGCCCAACATTGGAGCTAAGGAGAAAATAGCAGCAGCTTTTCCTCGTTCATGCGGTCTCCAGCAGTCGCCAAGAAAACCACCGCCAATCTGGTCAGGGAAGTCATTGAAAAGAGATACTTTCAACATAAAAAAATCAACTTTACCGACAAAGGCGCACTGCCTCCGAGGCCAGCAAGAAAACGGAAAGCAAGAAGCTGGGATTCTGACTGTGCGAATCCACAGGCAAGATTCCATACTGTCATTTCAAGAATGAGAGTCATATCATAGCTTGTAAAAGCCACATACCAAGATACCATAGATTTGCCAATTGCAAAACGCGTGACCGTCCATAAATTTCACTCAATGGACCCAGAAACAATGGCCCCACGGCTGGTACGTGTTTGATTGATTAGTAGGGTATCAAGCGCCCAGCAAATCGGCTTACCATATGCAAGCACGAAGATGGATGTTGTGAGTGCGAGTACGACGCTGTTGTGAATGTCGAAGGCAGAAGCCAGTTGGCCCGAAGCGGGCGCGATCATAGAGGATGAGACTGGACTGATGAAAGTAAACGATGATACAATAATTGTTGCGACCCATTTGCGTTTATAGCTCCAACTGCGCAGAAACTATGAGCCCAACAACCACACTGCTCTGGTCAGGTAACGCACTTTTTAGGATTTTGAGGATCATCTGGACCATCCCAGTCAACGATCAAAACACCTGTATTGTCCGTTGTCGCAGGCCGCTCATCTTTGTCTGCCTTCTGCGACTTATGAGAATGATCCTGTTCTGAAATGTGACTCGAATGCAGTAATTCTGGCGCATGATAGTCTCCCAAGGTTGAGGCCGGAGAGACTGGGCGTGATATTTCATGCCCCCCATCACTCTTGAACGCAGGGATTTCGGTTGTGGCAGACATCTGCGATAGTGCGACTGGCAGTTACATGGACCTTCTCATTTCCTATCAGCCTACTTATAACTCGAAGTCAATAAGTATAGTAACCGACCAGTGTCGACCATATTACAAATATAACTACAGGTTGAGGCCTCATGCTTACCTCGTTTAGACGTAACACCGAGGTTGACACATTTGTGTTTAGTCACAGCGCTCAGCTTCGGCCCATAGTCGAATGCAATGCAAGTGCAATGAGGTGAACTGCTAGTTAATTATCTCGGCTTCCCGGCCTTGGGCCCGCCGAATTTCCGGTTCTACGTAATAGTGAGCAGAGTCTAGTGAAACGTATAGTCTATATTTAGACGTGTGAGTCCATATGCGCTGAACCCAATTTATGCTTTACCATCATGTTCTTGCGCCTCCTTGACTATGCACTAGGGTTGCGTTGCAGGACCACCAAATATGTAAGTGTTAGCCGCAAAGATATGATATCAATGATCTTGTAATAAATTATCGTGTGTATTCGTTTGGCAGGGCTTATCGATTGAGTATACTGGGTCTATCTGACGATGTGCTTACCTAATATATGTACGTCATTAGAGCTATTCGCAGAACGCTAGACCGAATGCATACATAGCGTACCATATGATCAGTGCGTCAACGACTCAACTGACAACCGAGCTCACGGTGCAATAGTAAGAAATTTCAGGAGCACCCCGGGCACCTCTTGTATTATGGCAAAAGCTCGGCATAGTCGCTGTAAAACTCGCTGATCAGGTCTCTTTAATCAACTTATAATCTAATGTTGTTCTGTGTTCAGGTGCACGATCTCTACTTTATCAAGTGGCACGAAGCCGAAGTATAGCAGCGATTATCAAAATTATAGGAACATTCATGAAGTTTGGGGTATAATCGCTGCGTTGTCATTATAGTGGCATTGCATAAAAACGTTTAGTCCTTGATCGGACGAAGCACTGTTTGTAGGAGTATATCTGTGCCCACTAAATCTCAAATATGTGTCTGCCGACACTTTGTTATTTTGAGCACTTGCTAAAATAGCTGGGTGTCGTCAGCGAAATGCGACGATGTCTACAAGATTTTGAAACTCGACCGAGATTTCGGGCAGACAAGAAATCCACTAGCTCATCTGTGCAGGCCTGGTATTGTTGAATCCTCACCAACAGGACCTCATACATTCTTTGATGCTATGTTCCTCGAGCGACATTCAAGAGGTGCTGCCTGATCCGTGAAGCACGGATATTGAAGTTTGATTACCACTCTTGCGCAGCTTTTCGCAATCATGACAACAAAGGCAGCGGCAGACCGAAGCGAGTTGCTGGGCGGCGACACCTCAAGTCCGTGATTCGGCCATATTACTGCACCGCATCATTCAAGAAGCTAATAAACAAATGCAGGGTGAATTTTTCGCAAGGACTACACGATATGATAAGGCCTATACCGTTGAGGGAAATTGGTAAGATTAATCCTATCAGCTGGTCAAACATAAATCATACCGTATTTGTCAAAAGGCCTCGTGAGCATCCTAATACTGCAGGGAAGGCAGGGAGTGAGTTTGTGTGCAGTATTTATGTCGACCCTGCGGAGCTACACTTCAATTGGGAGCCTCATGCTAGGGGCGTCCAAACAAGACCTTGAAATAAAAAGTATCAGGTCAAAGGGGACAAACAGAATACGTACAGGATTGTTGCGCGACAACGCTTAATGCGTAATGTCTTGGTTCATGATGCGACATCGGATCAATAGAACCTCTAGTCTTGGACAGCGTTGCCTAACATATGTAGTTAGAGTGTATTCAAATTGTAACCAAATACATACAAACACATTACACCTGCTTGAAATTTCCACGCTACACTCCTTTGAGAAGTTTGCCAGCCACAAATGACATACTACGTGACACTGTCACACTTTGTGTCACAGCTTCGAATGTCTCTCATACATAAAATAGGTTCGTAAATTTGTGATTGCTCTACCTTGCACTTGTCAAGGCTGCCTGCCTGCTTCATATCTCATTGTAGAATTGAGAAGCAACAGGCAGAATGTAGTAAGAAATTGTTTTTTATATATGTTTTTCCATATATTTTTACCACACGTCACAAATTAGCTTCGGCCCCAAAAAAATTGGTGTGACAGTCACACTAAACAAGACAGCTGTGACCTGTAACGTCGAATCTCTACAGTATGCGCTTCTATCAAGGACATCTGGTCCTCTGAATTCTACCAATTAATGTCCAAAAGCTTCGCCGTCCCATGCAGCAATGCGACCTGTGCATACATAAGCCTCAGTTAGTTTTCCGTGGCCCTCCCATCAATACTCTTTTCTCCACGTCTCAGATTCGCAGGGTTTTATCCCGATCCGTCTACCGTCTTTGAAGAATGCGACTGCCGACACTTCCTGCGTGTGCAGTGGCATCGTTTGTATTGGCACCTGCTTGGTTGTCTGCACCGGCGTCTGCCGCCTCATCACAGTAAGATATGCTCTTTTTGCTACATCGAGTAATCCTGACATATCGCTAGACAAGAAGATGGACGGTCAGTGGCGGAAGTTAACGAGGAGTATACCCTGCTGCAGTCATCAATCTCATGTGTTGTGAGTCGCGCTGAATTTCTGCCCATAACCCGATGTAGACTATCTATATTGTCTGCTCCATACCACGTTGCTGCAGCGTGGATTTCTTCCATCAGCGACGCCTCATGTAGCGGACCGAGTACTTTCTGCTCTTCTATCATGCTGCACTGCTTGCAACTCGCCTGTCATCCGGTGATATAGCTACTGCACATGTGGCCTCATGGCTCCGAAGGCGTTCCTACCAATGCTCATTTCTCTACGTCTCATATGCGCGCAATGTGTTCCGAACCAGCTACGACCTGTCGACTGTCTTTGAAGAATCACTGACACCATCCTTGTGTGGATCGTTCGCGTCGGCGTCAGTGGTGTTGTTTGCACCGGTGTCCCGAGCCCTCATCGCCATTCTTACTCCATTACGCACACTTGCCAATGTCATGGATGGTCAGTAGGATTTGAAGTCGACGGGAATACTTTATCTTATGTGTCGTGAGTAGAATTGTATTCTACCCCAACTGATCCGGAGTCCTCATTAGCTTTTACTACCACCGTGTTACTTCTTTGCATTGACACCGCCCCTACTAAAAAACGCTCATTATACGTAACTTCTGTGCACAGCAAAGCCGCTTCAACGAGTTTCCGTCTGGGACTCAGTTAACTCTGCAGACTACCTGTGACCTACTCCATCCTTTGTTCCAACAACTCCAACTCTTTGACATCTGCCATGTATTATGCACGCAGACTCGGGTGCAGGACGGGATAGACGACAATAATAGATTGTAAGGACCGTATGTCCTCTACGCCCGGACCATGCTTCGAATCAAGACGTTGTCATCCACGTAACCTAGTGATGCGAACAGCGTTACACTTCTACCTTTTCTATTTTGCTTCGTCATCTTACCTTGTGCTTACTCTTGCTCCGACTGTTCATTTCTATTATCACCACATGCTCTTATACTCAGTTCCGGCCTAGTCAACTACTCGAAAACGTATATCTCTCTCTCATGTACTCTCGTGTCTACAGCGAGTTTCTATCCTAGAGATTCCCCGCTCACAAGCACCTCAGAAAGTTCTAGAAACGTCTTCTAACTCGTATCCTAACTATATCGATCTGTTCCTTGTCGGTATCATCTTCTACCCATTCCATATCTCTCGTTCTATTCACTTTCCCCTTTGAAGTCACCCAGCCTTTTATTATTATTATTATTATTATTTCCAATTTCATGTCCTATGGAGAGTTGGACTCTAAGGAGGACAGTACTATTCAGTCGAGGGGACCCTCAGTCTCCCAACGCATCTCTGGGCGCGCGAATGCCCTGGTGTGAAGCGTACCCCCACACCGAGCCTTACAAAATATACTACGTATTGATGCACAAGAAATATCCCGTGGTACTAAATGTAAACTCGCACGGAATTCACTCCTGCCGCGCTCACTTGTATTGTATTCTAATCGTGGTATACAGAAACTTAAGTAGCCTATTTGAGAAGAGTCCGTATAACCTTCAAATGCGTATACTGCTTTGCGTCTGAAAAACAATGTTTCGTATACTTTGACAATTCCATATTAGTTGCTGAAGGAATCAGTGAACGCGTGTTGGGCAAAACCGACTTGGCGCCTGCCGCTATCAAACACAGTGTAGAAACGCTGGAGGAATACGTAGCCATTGATAAAGTTAAAACCTGGGCCAGTAAAGCTTTTGACGATGAGAAATATATCATTGATATCGCCATTCATAGCGTGGTTGAGAAAACGAGGCCAGATTTGCGCATTACGGTTGAGACTAAAGGTCTTCTGTGCAAATGGTGAACAAGGGGTGTAATGGCTGGCAGAATTGACGTACCTCGCCAATATGGAAGTTCAAGTCCTGTAGGGCATTGTACTGGTCAGGGGAAATCCGGAGAAGATCATTCGCCGGATTCACCATACCACCGGTTAAATCCTTGTACTTCTCATAGGCATCTATCAAACACTGATGAGACCATTATTACTCGCTGCACTCTAAATACACACCGGATGCAACGTAAAGAAAGGTGAAACCACAGTCCACGATGCCAGTGGTGTCGTCCAAGATATTGATATTTGTAGTTCCGTAGCTGATCCTCTGATTGATACCCCACGATGAGCCAGGGGTGGCGGTCATTCTACTGGAAAAAACAATTGCTATCAGTCTGGATTGATCCGAAGCTGAGGTGCCTTACGTGTATTCAATATCGCCCCTGTGCAGGTAGGGGTCGGCTCCACCAAAGGAAAGCTCTCCATAGGTAACTTGATCCATAACGCTGGGCTGGAAAAAGACACCAACAACGGGCTGAGAAATGGTGTCTTGCTTAAACAGGCGGTCAGTGACAGTCTGGATCGCGTCTTCTGGTGAATCTGTTGCACCGAGGCCCGCCGCTGTAGGCCCGATGCCAAGGATACCGTCAAAAGCGATGCCTTGCGACTCAGAAGCAACACCGATTTGCATCTGGGGGATGGTGATCTCTTCAGTGATATATATTGTATCTTTGAATAAAGTTCCTATAGATATTAATCGTAGGTATTTTCAACTTATGATATTGTTGTTGTCATACCTCTGAAGGAGCCATAACCGTAATCGAACGACATAGGCTTTCCAGTGTTGACGCCGACGGTGCTTCTCTCGAACGGAGTGTTGGCGCCAACCCATGTCATCACGCTACCGCTGTCAACAATCAAGTTGTCTTCAATAATACATTAGCAACCGCATGTTTTCTCAGTATTGAACTTACACTTCCTGGCGCCAATGTCAAGTGATACGACGTAGCTCAGTCCCGTGTTTGTCAAAGGGACATAAGCATGTCGGTCATAGGTGCTGTCACTAAAGGCCGCCAGGCGAGCTTCATCGCGCCGTAAGAGGTCAGTAACATTGGAGAATGTTAACCTCCTGGTCATGGGGAGCGTAACACGGGAATTGCGAACTTTAACGGGCGATGCCATGATTGAGAAAGTCAGGAGTGCTAACAAGGATGCAACGGAGAGCATGACTCACTGGAAAGTTATATCATACTCGGTGGCACACTATATATGTGATAGCAAACGCGATGACAGTGTTGGGCACCCTGGCCACGTCAGTCCCCCTTGAAAAAGTGATGACGAGATAGTTACAATGCGAGTCATCACGAGTGCAAGGATCTGACTTCCTAATAAAATGTGGCAAGAGATGGTTTGCTTTTGCTCCTGGCATTTCATTTCTGAATCTCAGTGTTGTCAGGCGTCAGTCAGTGTTGACCAGTCAGCACTACGCGGCAAGCCACCCACTTTGTAAACCTTAAGTCAAAAAATGGCAAGTGTTTGTTCAAGACATGAGGTATATTACATAAATGGTTTTCGCGCAACCACCTTTACATAATTGTCATTTCAGTTGTCCAACGACGTCTAGGTGACTTCTATACGATGTAGGTGACGTATTTATGCGATCTCTTTCCCAAGATACAATTTCCGTCTCTACGGATGTTAAAGGTGTGATATCCCTAGCGACATGTCAGTACTATTGTCGCAAATTCCTAATTTGGGCTTCAATGCCTTTTAAGGCATTTCAACGTTCAAAGACCAAATATAAATTGAAAGCGCTTACAATAGCAGAGTTGTGATTGTAATCAAATTGTAATTACGGTTGCAATTGTGATGGCAATTGCTGTTGCAACACGTGGCAATCTATCTTAGTCATTGTAATGAGTGGTTTGGCTGGGAGTTGCAATGGACAGTTGCAATGTAAAACAGTAGATTGTAATGTTTATTTGTCAGTTTTCATTCATTATTTGTGGTTCTAATATTCCAATACTAATATACAAATAATAATTTATAATAATACTGTTGGAGTACACGGCAAGTGGCCATTATGGTAGGACACATATGCATGCAGTCTATGCATTACTGTTAGTTTTTTGTAGCAGGAAAGAGATCAGATTTTGGTACTATTTGGGCTGAAAATCCTGAGGGGTTTTCTGACCCGAAACATCATTTTGACCTTGCATGAAAGAGTCCAAGGTAAGCCATGAGGGCAGGTGGGCCATAGCAGCTCACAGAACAGGAACTTTGAATGAAATTCTGTGGTTGAAAGTGATGCATCGAGTGTTTTTGAGGAAAGATCCAAGTAACGACCTGAAATGAGACATGAGTTGCTGTTAAGAAGGGAGTGGTGGGTGGGTGCAATGAAATGAGAGTGGAGTTGAGGAGTAGAGAACTTGTGAGTAGTATGTAGAACTGTTTGAGTATGCAGCAAGTTGCCATGTTGGGACTGTAATGAACATTCATGCAGAATGTGAGTGATGAGTTGGCTTGGACTTTAAAAATGGACTGACACTCACCAATGACCCAGTCAAATGCCTCTCTTGTAAGATGGAACTGTTTGAGTACACAACGACAGCAATTTGTGATTTGACCATGGCAGGATGGACATGCATGTGGTCCAGGAATGTGAGTGATGAGTTGGCTTGGACTTGAAAATGAACCACTCACTGATGACCCTCGGATCTCAAATATTAGGAGCCCCAGAGTGACACTTTGAGGTGAGGAAAGCACTGTTGGAAAGAAGAGATAGTAGCTTGAGGGCATCTGCATGAGTGATGTAGTGGGCATCTGCATGAGCAAAGGTGCAGGCATCCATGTGAGGAAGATTGCAGGCATCTGTGTGAGGAAGATTGCGGGCATCTGCATGACATGGGTGTCCATATCAGGTCATTTGAACACTGATTGGTCTTGTAAGTTTCTGGCCATTGATTACAATGAGCCAGGGCTCATAATAACCTATAAAGACCTAGACAGTGTCAGTCTCCTGAGAACTCCACAAGCCGTGTTTGTATTGTTCACGTGCATGGCATGATGATTCAGACGATTCAGAGTGAGCATTAATACATGCACAATAGAACACGTAGTGGGACAAAAAAACATGGACATACAAGCACCCGCCTGAGGCAGGCGCAAGTAGAACCAGAGCTGCCTCTGCCTGAGGCAGAAGTGGTTAACTGTGGGTAGAGAGGAGGGATATGGAAATGCTGCAGCAGTACTGGAGAATGTGGTTGCTATACAACTAAAGTCTTTGAATTTTTTTGTAATCTCATTGTTATGTAAGCATCAGTCTTAAAATCTGAATTCACTGCAGAAACGAGAAATTGATCAGAGGATATTCTGAGGGAGACAGGAAGAATAATCAGAGGTAAAATGTACCTAGCTCATGATCCGATGTAAATCAGATGTCTAGCAAAATGTAAAAGTTCATAGTTGCAAACAGATCATTTTCAGATCATTTTTGAACAATTTTCTGATGACTTTTCCAGATCTTCATGTGCTTGTGAAATATATACTGTCCCAACACAAATCAACCCATGTATATGGTGTTCTCGACTGTCTGAATACACTCTACTTATTTGAAGGTGAGTTTGTTTAAATATTTTGCCAAGTTCATCTTCCTGTTATGAACTGGGGTGGTGTCACCAGCGACAGTGAAAAGACACAGCCGGTCTGCTGGGAAGTTCTACTATGTTCAAAAGAGAACAAGGACAGTGAGTACACGGAGGATTCCAAGTACGAACAGAGTTCAAGTCTATGAGTCACAACTCAAAGACGATCAAGAATAATGACTAAGGCTAAGGAGTGCTTAGACTTAGAGATGATTCAGATGACTTAGGTTGGAGACCTAAGCGAAGGGTATTTCAGGTGAAACCCAGTAAGATTAAAGTAAAGTACACAAGCATAATACAGCATGCTTAAATAAGCCAATATGTGCGCATGGACCAAGAGAGTCGTGAGAAGGCAAGTGCGTATCCTAAGAAGGAAGGCAACTAATGGTACAGACACATTGAGCATATGAGTCAAGAAGTAGATCATGTGATATGTAGACAAAGAAGCGAGAGGAAAATGAATAGGGGCACGTACAATTGTAACACTTCCACTCAAACACATCAGATGAGAGCAGCTTTGCCATCAACCTAGAGTTGCCTTCACATTTGACCTTTGGAGTGATGATGCCAGGCCCTGTAGTAAGCTGTTCTTGTCTTTTGGCTCGCTTACCCGACACTGATGATGCTCTGACCATGTCCTGCTCTCAGGCAGTGCATTTCTTGTCTGTTGGCTCACTTACTCACCCTGATGATGTGCTGGTCACATCCCACTCCCAACTAGTGCATGTTCTCATCTTTTGGCTCGTTTAATACCCAACCATGATGGCGCTCTTGTTGTGTCCCACTCTCAGAGTATGTGAAGGATCAGTTAATGACATTTGGGTCTAGTCCTTGGAAATGTTCATATCTTGGGGACTTGGCCTACAATCTCTTCCATCTGAAATGGGTCTCTTGACAGTGTGCTCACTTTAGAGCAGAGATGCTGAGTGGGAGTGTGCCATGTCTGAGATATCAGGGTAGGTTCTCTCATTTGTTATTGTTCATTCTACTCATGGCTGCCAATTTTGCCTCCTTGTCAGCCGTCTCATTTCCATGAATTCTTTCATGTCCTGAAGACCATCATAAGGTGACATTGAAGTCCAGTAAAACAAAGAAACTACTGCTGGCCTAAGGATAAGTGCAACAATAATCCTACTGAAGGTGCGAGTGAGATGTTTGACCCAAGAGGACTGCGATAGAAGCAATTTCTTCTAAGTTAGTGTGAAGGAAACACAAAGAACTAATAGAAAACAAAGACTTCGGTTTCTGGAGTTAGCAGCGGCTGTGGTAGCGGTTACTTCAGCTCTGTACGAGCAAAGGAGGTGATGATAGAGGTGGCAAAAGAAGGAGCGACCCAGCGAGATCACTGGCCGCAGTCCAGTTACAAGTATAGAAGTCGAGAGTAGTGCAGTACTTCGAGCGGTTAAGTTACTGGCAGTTAAATCGATGAGCGAGTTTCAAACAGAGTAAAGTTCAAAGACAAATAGATTTCTACTAGTGAGCGTTCAGATACTAAGTCCAAGAGACGGGATGTAATGGGAAGTTGTCATATACCATACTTCTGATCTCAGATCAGATCAGATTGATTCTACTTCCGTCCAATCCACAGATCCTGTCCAGATCACCCATCCAAAAGTGCCCACTTCTTGCACTCTAACTCCCTTGTGGATATCTGCATCTACCTCCTTTCGTCATTCCTCCTGTTTCTGGTATTCCGGCTGTGTATATTTCTGTCCTGTTTCACTGATCTGTTACCTGTGTTTCATTTCCGACTCGTGCTTACTGATCTGCTGTGCATTAACTAATAGACTTCCGTTATACATCGTACATAGCCCTCGGTCCTGGACTCATTGATTATCCATGCTAGATACTTACAGTATATAAACCACTTGTAGATCTCCATAGAACCTTAGTTCGAATATCATCTTAGATTCTGCTCATTCTGTTCCTCTGGACTTGAGTTACTTCCAACTCCAGTTTATCTTCCAAGACTTAGGATTGATTCCTACAGTCTACATCTCCGACTCTACCTTTGGTAGTCTACCTCTGTTAGTTTCTAGTTAAGGGACCTGTTCCGAGACTAGTCTTAATCCTCATTCCATCTCCACGTTCCAGATAACCTTCAGATGTGTCATATACAAAACCTTCGGACGTCCGGATCTGCCATGCTACCACTTCTGGATCTTTGGACATTTATCCTCCCTCTGAAATAAGGGGCATTACTCGGGAAAGGGGCACAGTGCATGAACTGAGGCCAAAACCCTTCGGATCTTTCACCCTTTGAGTACGGTCTTAACAGAAGTAACCATAACGGTATGTACAGTGGCTCAAAAAACTGTCCGCATGTTTTGACATTTTTCACTATCTATGATATTGTGTGAGAATGAACAAATTCCTCAAGGACATACTTATACCACATTGTAGTATGGCTCCAGGGCTTTTATTTGAGCCCTACACCGTGGGAATCGGCGGAGATATGGTGGAGATATAAGGCTTATAAAATGATGACTCATGTGGACAGTTTTTTGAGTGTATATTAAAACTATATAAATCATTATTTATGACACCATAAAAATCATGCCACTATTATATAAATTATAAAGTGGTGTCATTATGTTATTTTATGACTATATCTAACTATATAAACCAGAATATCTCATGTATCATAGTCATAATCACCATGAAAGCCATCTCCTCTGCTCAAAGAGATAATATCCTCTCTCTGTCTTATGCTGGCCTCTCTGCTCGCCAAATTTCCTCTAGAACTGGAGTATGCAAGTCCACTGTGGCCAAGTTCATCAAAGAAAGCCACCCAGACAAGGAAAACTCTTGTGGAGGATGTCCATCCAAGCTTACCTCTACTGACAAAAGGGCTATTATCCAACATATCACTACAGGAAAGGCTGATAATGCTGTCCAAGCCCCTCCACAAGAGTTTTCCTTGTCTGGGTGGCTTTCTTTAATGAACTTGGCCACAGTGGACTTGCATACTCCAGTTCTAGAGGAAATTTGGCGAGCAGAGAGGCCAGCATAAGACAGAGAGAGGATATTATCTCTTTGAGCAGAGGAGATGGCTTTCATGGTGATTATGACTATGATACATGAGATATTCTGGTTTATATAGTTAGATATAGTCATAAAATAACATAATGACACCACTTTATAATTTATATAATAGTGGCATGATTTTTATGGTGTCATAAATAATGATTTATATAGTTTTAATATACACTCAAAAAACTGTCCACATGAGTCATCATTTTATAAGCCTTATATCTCCACCATATCTCCGCCGATTCCCACGGTGTAGGGCTCAAATAAAAGCCCTGAAGCCATACTACAATGTGGTATAAGTATGTCCTTGAGGAATTTGTTCATTCTCACACAATATCATAGATAGTGAAAAATGTCAAAACATGCGGACAGTTTTTTGAGCCACTGTATGATGAGTCCTTTTAACATATTTCATGTGCGTACAGGATAATTAGGTGAGTCTGGTAGTGAGATAGAAAATAAACAAGGTATTAGCAAAGAGGCACACAGCATGCAGTGGCCCCTTGAGACATAAGGTAAATCCTGCCATAGTTTTAGTAACAACAGAAGTGGATTAACTACGCACCAATGGATCTAGGTGGAATTGGATGGGACATGAGGGCATCAACACGAGGATCCAGTAAGGGTCCACAGAATAAGAACAGTTCTGCCTTAGTGGAGTGAAAAGGCTATATGTTTGCTATAAGGGAATTATTCAGTTGGCGCCGCAGACAGTAACAAGACACTTGTCAAAAATGGGGATTTGATGGTCAGCGTGACTTTGTTCGCTACACTGACATGAAGGATGTGCTGTTATCCTCTGATCCCCTTAACAACCCTGTTTTCAAGACAGCTTCTGACACCCTTGATGACATGTGCCTTCCCCCTATGAAGTAGGCACTCTCTGACTGGAAGATTGAAGAGAATATCCTCTATTTCAAGAACTGTGCCTATATCCCTCCAGCACCTTGTGCTGTTATCCTTGTGAGGTATCATGATCATCCTACCACAGGACATCCCGGTCAATTCACAACTGAAGAACTCGTAAAATGAGAAACCTGGTGGCCCACTATGGGCTCCTTTATCCGGAAATATGTTGAGGGTTGCACTCTTTGTCAGTGAATGAAAGCAGATACTCATCCTGTTTGACCTCCACTTTCCCCAATTCCCTCATCCATGACTCAGCCTTTCTCCCAGATCTCTGTCAATTTGATCACTGACCTCCCTGTCTCTGGAGGCTTTGACAGTATCATGGTTGTGGTAGACCATGGCCTTATGAAGGGGGTAATTATTATCCCTTGTTTGAAAACTATCACATCAGAAGGTGTTGCCAAACTATTTTTGAAGCATGTCTATTGCTGATTTGGACTCCATGACAAAGTTATTTCAGATCGTGGACTGCAATTCCTATCATGCTTCTCCAAGGAACTTGCATGACTTCTTGACTATGTCATTGTCCCGTCTACTGCATACCACCCTCAGACCAATGGTCAAACTGAACAGCTCAATCAAGAGCTTGAAACATACTTGCACATCTATTGTCGCAATAACCCTGAAGATTGGATTGAACACCTCCCAATTGCTGAATTCATACACAATCACCAACAACACAATGCACAGAATGCATCACCATTCTTCCTGATGATGGGATATGAGCTATGTGCCATTCCCCATCTGATTCCTGACTCTACCATCCCTGCCGCAGAGGATCAAGTACAATCTCTGCAGAAGATAAGGGAAGAAGCAATCACCTGCCATAACATCGCCATGTAGATGATGGCCAAATAATCCTGAGGAGATAAGTATACCCTGTGGAAGATCAGAGATAAGGTTTGGCTAGCAGCTAATCTTAGACTCAAACTCCCATCATGGAAGCATGCACTGAAATGATATGGACCTTTCCTGATCATTGCAGTCTTATTGCCCATCATGTTCACACTCAAACTCCCTCTGCAGTGGAAGATTCATCCCACCTTCCATGCTTCTTTCTTATTACCCTATAGCAAAAATGACATACACGGTCCAAACTTCCCAGAACCCCCACCTGACATCATCAAAGAAGAAGATGAGTACAAAGTTGAAGCTATTCTTTCTTACAAAGGCACCGGTAATCACCGATGATACCTGGTGATGTGGAAGGGATACTCATTGGGGGATAATGAATGGCTCCCAGAAAAGAACTTGAAGAACTCTGCTTGAATCCTGAATGCTTATAAGAAGCGAAATGCCCTGTAATCATTTCCCCAATCAATCAACTGCCTATGCACTTGATCAACTAGCCCTACTGATATGCCTTCATTCCCAACTTCGTACATCTCCACTGTTGCTGCTACCACCATTGAAACCCCTACTAACTATGACACCCTTATCCAAGAAGTCAACAACTCCTCCTACATTGAAGCTGCCCTCTTATGCGAGGGACATGCCCTTGAAATTGAAAAGATCCTTACCAACTGGAACACCTTCCCCACTGTCCTCCTTGTCAACCTCATCTGTACCGCTACACTCATTGAGCAACTTGCTGAAGATATCTCAGATCTTACATGCCACCAATGAATTATACACCTTCAGAAACGCATTCACACTTATGGGGTGCTATTGCTTCCCTGTTCTTTTACAGCTGATGTTGAAACAGCTATTCACATTGTGGCTGAACAATGGGCAGGCATTGCATGACCTCCTCTCTGCAAAGAGATGTGATCCCAGTACCTCCACCTCCATCCCATGCTGTGTATAATCATCCTCATGTTGCTGCCCTTGTTGGATTATCTTCTGCTGTGCAAGAGATTGGGGAGACTACAAACACCATTATCGAAACTATTTGACAATCTGTTGTAGAAATCAGAGAAGCTAGAGGATTAGTAGAAGAAGCTATTTCTAGCATGCAAGAAGCGACATCCATCTTAGACAGCCTGCATACCCCATCTCCTATCACTACCTCCACCATCAAAGAACACCCTAACTGGCTCTATGAGCCATGTACTGAAGAGCAGTACAAAGCTGCTAAAGAATTAGGAATCGAGGTTGCTGAGCTAATCACACTTGGTCCTTGTCTTAAGGACTGTCATATTCACCTGCCTATGACCATCCCAGCATCTTTTGGACCAGCAGATCTTATTGCTCTAATGCCTGTTGAAGCCTTTGGAGTAACATCTCCATTCTCTCAAAACAAAATCATCATAGCTGCTGAATGACCAGATATGCCTGATCTCCCCACCTCAGCCTACACCCTTTCTCCCTTGCAGAAAAAAGATCTTAGGTGTGAAAATCATGTTACCCTTAAATGCATGATGTGTAATAAAGGAAATAAGTGAGCATGCTCCACTAGTCCTCCCCCTTGTCATATACCGTACATTCAGGTCTGATCTGTTAAGACCGTACTCAAGGGGTGAAAGATCTGAAGGGCTTTGGCCTCAGTTCATACACTGTGCCCCTTGTCCAAGTAATGCCCCTTTATTTCAGAGAGGAGATATATGTCCGAAGATCCGGAAGGAGTTGCGTAGCGGATCCGGATGTCTGAAGGTTATCTGGAGTGCGGGGATGGAAGGAGGACTAAGGCTAGCTTTGGAACAGATTCCTAACTAGAAACTGACAGAGGTAGGCTATCCGAAGATAGAGTCGGAGATATGGACTATAGGAATCAATCCCAAGTCTCGGAAGATGACTTTGAGCGGAAAGTGACTCAAGTCCGAAGGAAGCGGAATGAGCAGAATCTAAGATGATATTCGAACTAAGGTTCTACAGAGATCTACAAGTGGTTTATATACGGTAAGTATCTAAGACAGATAATCAATAAGTCCAGGACCGAGGGCTATGTACGAAGTGTAACAGAAGTCTATTAGTTAATGTGCAGCGGATCAGTAAGCACGAATCGGAAATGAAACACAGGTAACGGATCAGTGACACAGGAAGGAATTATACACAGCTGGAGTACCGGAAACAGGATGAGCGACGAAAGGAGATAGACACAGATATACACAAGGGAGATAGAGTGCGAGAAGTGCGCACATTTGGATGAGCGATCCGGACAGGATCTGTGGACCGGACGGAAATAGAATTGATTGGATCTGATCAGATATGGTCGGATCTGGGATTAGAAGTATGGTATATGATATGATCCATGGACATCCGGACACCCAATCCATACATCCTAGTCCACCCATCCAATCCAGCTCACATATCCAATCCACCCATCCATTCCAATCCATATCCATCCATATCTAATCCATATCCATATCCGACTCAGTCCATCCATCTGATCTGATCCACCCATCTGATCCGTGTTCATATCCAATCCATGTCCATATCCAATCTGTGTCCATACCTGATCCATGCTCATATCTGAAACTATTCCTGTGCACCTGCGCGTTACTCCTTTTAGGTTAATACCTGTGTCTGGCTTTCGGTTATCTCTGCACCTCTGGCTTTTGGTTATCTTGACTTCCGTCTTGATAAGATATTTTGTACAAGTCTTATTTCCAAGTTCATAGCCTTGTGTTCCACAATGCCTCAGACATAGCCTCGGACTATCCTTACTTGCCTTCCGGTGTGACAAACAAACTCACGCTGAGCTTGAAATGGCACATTTTCATATAGGTGTCACACGGCAATCATTATCCTTACCCTTCAGCTTCACCGTCCTACTTTACCATGCATTTACCCCTATCTAATGGTATCGTTCCACACTCTGGAAGCCTCGTTGCAGCTTAACGGCTGTACTGCGGCAACTTTCCCATGAAGCGGTGATCTTCAGCAATCTCCACGAACCCATTAGGCATCCACAAGCAAGATTCACCGCCCATCCTATGTCCATCCAGTCTCACCGGTACATTATGTTTTGTAAACTGTAGTGCAGTCTTATTACATGTCTGCTGCGTGTTAATCCTATCCCTTCCGTTTCTGTAGCTATTCCTTTCATATAAAATTCCTAGGTACCTGTACTTGTTCCTTACTTCCCTCCTATAGTACACACAGTACTTAGGAATAGTCACCACTACTGTCACTACGAAATAAAGTCCTTTACTGAAGTCACTGTTTCCTTAAGAATTGCTTTACCGCTGCACGCACCACCGCTCTTTACCGCTTTCCCGCTTCACCGCTACACTACCACTTGTTTTACCGCAGAAGTTCCCACGCTTACCGCAGTTTTACTGTTCACACTACCGCTTGCCTACCACATTCCCACGCTTACCGCTAGTTTTACCGCAAGTTTCCCATGGACCAGAGGTCATCGCTAGCATCTCGCTACCTCTGACGGCATTCTCACACCACAGGTTAGGCAATATCGAACTATACTAACTTAGCATTCCCTTTAGGGTCAAATGTTCTTGCCTTCGCAAGTGAAGCAGACTAGGTAGAGCACAAGACTCGCATACTAGCTTAGGCCGTGGTTTATCTACAGCCCAGGCTAGATTGTATCTTTACACCGGCATGCTACCCACAGCATATAAACTTGTAGTACAACTCCTGCAGACCTCAGTCTGATCATTGCTTTCCTACTTCTGTATATTCCTCTGACTTCTATTATCTTGTTACCATGTCTATATAAATCTGTTTCCATTCTTGCACTTGGGCTCTGGCCCTTGTAAGCTTCCGACTCAGACCAATGGGATCATTCCCTAGGCCAGAGCCTTGATTCTATGTCCTATATCCTTTTTGGACTTCATCCGTTTCCTGTCACTCATCTGTTTCACCTCCGACTCTACCTTTGGTAGTCTTATCCTGTCTGTTTCTATTCTGGACCTTGTCCAAAGTAGTCTATACTCTCCTTCTATGATATCCAGACCTACTCCTCTATAGTAGCTCAATACCTCCCCTAAGATCCATAGAGCTACGCTCGTCCAATCATCCGATCATCCGCACATCCGCTCGTCCAATCATCCAATCATCCGCTCATCCGCTCATCTGCTCATCCACTCATCCGCTCCTCCGAGCTCCGGACCTTTGGACCTCTGGTCCTCCAGATCTATCCTATCCTATCCTCCAACATCTATGGATCATCTTTTCCTCCGGAGCTCCGCTCCTACCCTGCCCTGGACTTTGTCCAGTGGTCCATCTTCATCTGTTCTACTTGGGACTTGTTCCAGTAGTCTTACCATTACTCCCTACCTTCTGGAAATAGTTCCGGTGCATTCTGGCACTCATCCAGAAGTCTATTGGAGCTCTATCGAGCTATCCTGCCTTAGAGTTCATCCAGACTTTCCATCCAGACTTCACCAGAACTCTCCCTTAGACTCCATCCGAAATTAAGGGCACATACTTGGGTAAGTGTTACAATCGTACGTGCCCCTATTCATTTTCTCCTTGCTTCCTTACTTGTATATCATATCACATGACTCTGACTCATATGCTCAACGCATCTGTACTATAGTTGCCTTCCTTATTTGGATATGCACTTACTTTCTCACGTCTCTCTTGGTCTGTGCGCACATATTGGTCTATTTAAGCACGTTGTACTTGTAGCAGATTCTTTACTTTAATCTTACTGGGTTTTACCTGGAATCTCCTTCACTTAGGTCTCCAACCTAAGTAGTCTTGAAATCGTCTCTAAGTCTAAGCACTCCTTAGCCTTAGTCTCTATTCTTGCAGAACCTCTTAGACTTGTCTTTGAGGCCGAACCCTTGATCGTACTCGGAACGCATTCCTTGTACTTTCACCTTGTCCTCTTCTGGACATTGTAAGAACTTCCCAGCAGACCGACTGTGTCTTCTCACTGTCGCTGGTGATGCTATACCAGTCGTAACAGTAAGGGGCACAGCGCACGAGCTGAGGCCAAGCCCCTTTGACTTTCCGTCCCTCCGGTACGACACCATGTAAGGCCAGGACTTCTTAGTAGCCCCAGTTTTGCATGGTCATAACACCCCTATTGTTTCACCCTCACCACTCCATACATCAATTTCTAATCATGATAAAAAGGTGAAATGCCATGTCCATGGAAACTATGGACATCAGCAGAAGAATTGACCTGACTATCAATGTCAGATTTGCAAGTACTGTGCTCCACTCACCTATCTGTTACGACCATGCCAAACTGGAGGCTGCTAAGAAGTTCCAGCTCAGCATGGGGGTTGTACTGGAGGGTCATAACTAATTCAAGGGGGCTTGGCCTCAGCTCATGCACTGTGCCCCTAATTTCATATGAAGTCCAAGGGGGATTTCTGGTGAAGTCCGGAGGGGAACTCCAGACGAACTCTAGGGCTAGATAGCTCAGAAGAGCGCCAACAGACTACCGGAGGAGTGTGGGAAACACACTGGAACTATTTCTGGAGGAACAGGGAACAAGGGTAAGACTACTGGGACAAGTCCCAAGTAGAATGGAACAGAGGACGGACTGCCAGATGAAGTCCAGGGCAGGATAGGAGCAAAGCTCCAGGGGGAAAGATGATCCACAGGAGGTCAAGGATAGGATAGGATATGACCGGAGGATGAGGAGCGGAGGAGCGGAGGAGGGGGAAGTATTTCCCTACTGTAGAGGAGTAGGTCCGGAGATTATGTAAGGAGAGTATAGACTACTACAGATGAAGTCCGGAGTAGAAACAGACAGAGGAAGACTACCAAAGGTAGAGCCAGAGATGAACAGGATTAAAGACAGGAGTTGGATGAAGTCCAGAAAGCATAATATAACAAAGGGTCAAATGTCCGGTGTAGGGAATACTCCCATAGGCCTGAACCGGAGGCTTACAAGGGCTGGAGCCCAAGTGCAAGAATGTAACAGAGTTATATTGACATGAGAAGTATACAAGTAGAAAGGTAAACCGAAGGAAACATCAATGAGAAAACATCAATATTCAGACTGAGGTCTGCTAGAGTACAATTGCGAGTTTATATACTGTAGGGAAAATAGGTATGGATCAGTAAGCAAAGTCTGAGGCTATGTATGTACCATGCGGTGTCTTCTCAGAATACAAAAAACAGAAAAGTTCACTGAATTTCAATATTCTCCACAGTCAACGGTTCAGACAAATACCAACGGTTGATAACATGGTCGTTTGTGGGGAAAAGGGCAAACAACTCTTTCTTGTCTTTGTTTGATCAAAGGACAGGGGGATAAAATCAGTAACTGGTGTGATGCAGTGCTTGTGATTTTATAAGACAATGTACAGACTTGTGATGATGATGATGATGATGATGTATGTTGATATGCGATGATGCTACTCCTAACTCTCGCTAATTAATGGAGTCAACTAAGCCGTCTAGCACTGATCAGACTATCCAATATGTCACTTCAAAACCAACTCTCTGCTGCTCAGGCACTTCACGATGAGTATGACGCAGGTCAGAACAGAGTACACCCTCTTGATGTAGTCTTAAGTGGCCAAGCTATTGATATTGTTGAATGACTGCTAGTCTTATTGTCCTCCTGAATTAACTAATGAAATATATGAATGCAATATTCTCCCCTGTTAAGACCGTACTCAAAGGTAGAGAGATCCGAAGGGCTTTGGCCTCAGTTCGTGCACTGTGCCCCTTTCTCGAGTAATGCCCCTTATTTCAAGGAGAAGTTATTTGTCCGAAGATCCGGAAGGAGTTGCGTGGCGGATCCGGGCGTCCAAAGGTACCGGATATGATGTGTCTGAAGGTTATTCGGAACGTAAGGATAGAGCAAAGATTAAGACTAGCTTCGGAACGAGTTCCTAACTAGAAACTAATGGAGGTAGACTATCCGAAGATAGAGTCGGAGATATTGACTATAGGAATCAATCCTAAGTCTCGGAAGGTGACTTTAGAGCAGAGGGTGGCTCAAGTCCGGAAGAAGCGGAATGAGTAGAATCTAAGATGGTATTCGAACTAAGGTTCTACGGAGATCCACAAGTGGTTTATATACTGTAAGTATCTAAGACGGATAATCAGCAAGTCCGGGACCGAGGGCTATGTACGAAGTGTAACGGAAGTCTATTAGTTAATGCACAGCGGATCAGTAAGCATGAATCGGAAATGAACACAGGAAACGGATCAGTGACACAGGACGGAAATATAAACAGCCGGAATACCGGAAACAGGAGGAATGACGAAAGGAGATAGACGCAGATATACATAAGGGAGTTAAGGTGCGAGAAGTGAGCACATTCGGATGGGTGGTCCAGACAGGATCTGTGGACCGGACGGATATGGAATCGATCGGATCTGATCAGATATGGTCGGATCTGAGATTAGAAGTATGGTATATGACATCCCCACAGAAATGTGTTCTGTGTTGTAAAGAGAACTAGATATCGTTGACACTAGATGACTAGTAACCTTGCACTAGCTAGTGTGAGAATGTGTGATGATTTGGTGGCTTGCTGATGTGTCTGTATGTTGTGAGAAATAATGTCCAAAGACTGGAGTGAAATAACTTAATGTTTCACTCAGTGTGCTTGCTTAATGCTTACAGTGGCTCAAAAAAGTGTCCGAATATTTGTGGAAATTTGTGTAATTGCTTCACTGTGAGTCAGGGTGTGGGAATATGACTAAGCCATAGTGAAGTGTCAGGAAGCCCTGTTTCTCAGCATTATTAGTGTTCCCTATGGCGTGGGAATGGCGTGGGAATCCACTCACTCTATGCAAATATATGGTCATTTTAATTTGATGACTCATTCAGACACTTTTTGACTTTCAGTTTGACCAACACAATCTCTATAATTCTGACACTTTCATATACAGTGAGCTTTCAAGTTAGCTATGAAATGGTTTTAAGATCACAATATTACTGTCCTATAATGGCCAGAATAGTACCAAGACCTCAAATCTATTAAATATCTCTGGCAATTACTCAAGAAATTGCATACAGCCTGTTACGAACTGGGATGGCGTCACCAGCGACAGTGAAAAGACACAGACGGTCTGCTGGGAAGTTCTACAATGTCCAGAAGAGGACAAGGTGGAAGTACAAGGAACGTGTTCCGAGTACTATCAAGGGTTCTGCCTCAAAGACAAGTCTAAGAGGTTCTACGAGAGTAGAGACTAAGGCTAAGGAGTGCTTAGACTTAGAGACGATTCAAGATGACTTAGGTTGGGGACCTAAGCGAAGGATATTCCAGGTAAAACCCAGTAAGATTAAAGTAAAGTATACAAGCATAATACAACATGCTTAAATAGATCAATATGTGTGCACGGACCAAGAAAGAGACGTGAGACTGTAAGTGCGTATCCAAAGAAGGAAGGCAACTATAGTACAGATGCATTGAGCATATGAGTCAGAGTCATGTTACGTAATATACAAAGCAAAGGAGGTAGAAATGAATAGGGGCACGTACGACTGTAACACAGCCTATCAAAATTCACCACAGAGGCTATTTCAGCTATAGGACAGAGTTGCAGCAGGGTGGAGCAAGATAGCTAAGGAGGAATATCAGAAATGGATAGATAATATGTTTAGAAGAGTGGCATAAGTGATTAGAGCAAAAGGAGGTCACACAAAGTGTCAGAACTATAGAGATTGTGTTGGTCAAACTGAAAGTCAAAAAGTGTCTGAATGAGTCATCAAATTAAAATGACCATATATTTGCATGGAGTGAGTGGATTCCCACGCCATAGGGAACACTAATAACGCTGAGAAACAGGGCATCCTGACACTTCACTATGGCTTAGTCATATTCCCACACCCTGACTCACAGTGAAGCAATTACACAAATTTCCACAAACATTCGGACACTTTTTGAGCCACTGTAGCTCAGCTCCCCCTGCCTCAATTATGGCACCCTGAGCAAACCAGCCTTTGCAATCGGGTTCAGCTTAAAAGGTCTAGGCCATACCACAGCATATCCACCCTAGAAACAAAGATATTGATATTAGGTGAAGACCCCAATGATCTCATAGATGGAGGTCGCGTCGTTCTCCAAGGATGAGGATGCGAAGTTAGTGACGAAGATCTCCAGCAGCACAAATGGACAAAGCTGATCTCAGACCATAAATGGCAAGTCATTCTCTGGTTTTCACCATACTGATCATTGATTGAATGAGTACAGACTCGCTGAGATGATGCATAATCATTTCCCTCGCACCAGGCGATCCCAACCAAGTACAATATCATCATTCATCTCTGAACCCATGCATTCCAAAAACTCCTGGAGGCCTTGAGGTGTGCCTTGTTTTTCTCACCCTCGCTCTTGAACACCTCCAAGACTTTATATATTATGCCTACACCTTCTACACCAGCCTTTGAGGAGCTGTATTTGCATTTGTTCAGATCAGGCTGGCTTGAGGCTCTTGGCAATCTTGCGCAAAATGGATGAAGCTGATCTCAGACCATTAACGGTGTAAAGATACAACCTAGCTTGGGCTGTAGATAAACCACTGCCTAAACTAGTATGTTAGTCTTGCGCTCTATCTAGTCTGCTTCACTTGTAAGAACAAGAGCGTTTGACTCTAAAGGGGGATGCCTATTAGTATGGTCAAGTTCGAGCCTAACTTATGTGCGAAACAAGCATCGTGGTCAGCGGTAAGTTGCTGCGGTCAGCGATGATACCGCCAGAACTAGTGTCGTGCGTAGTGGTGCTACCGTCGTCAAGATAAAGTCAGTAACAGTTGCGTCGAGCAAGCGATGTTGAGCAGTGGTCTCTGCGGTAGCGGTAAGGTTGTGAGCGGTGCAATGAAACAGTAAAGAAGTCTGCGGTACTTTCAGCAGTAAAGTAGTGGAGCATGAGAAGTTCAGTCTTTGTAACAATCAAAAGTCCAATGGTATGCCAGCGGTAACGGACAATGAGCGTGATGTATTAACGAGCGATAAGGGAACTTTAAAGACTAAGTCCACTACTGGGTTGATCCAGAGCTAGACAATAATCCTGACCTATAGTACATGCAATGGTGTAAAATCAGGTACTGTATCGTGCAGGGTACGCGGTGCTTATATCCTAATTTGTATGTACTTGGAATACTCTAGGCGAGATCAGTAGCGCTGGAGTGTAGTAACTGCCGTAAGTAAACATAGCGCGAGGTGCTGCGGCATGAGGCAACATGTAATAACGCTTGCCGTGGAATCAGTGATAACGAACAGAGAACAAACTACACACCAAATGGAGCTATGCGGACGTGGCAAGGACATGGAAGGACATTGGTTCGTGGAACGTGGTGCGGCAGTCGGTACGGTGTGCGGTAAGTGTGGGATGCCGCCAGTACTGCTAAAGGGGTAAGATGGCCATGGACAAGTCGTAACTCCTGTAGACGTGAGACGAGTGTCAAAATATGGGGTTTTAAGCCCAGCACCAATATGTTCATTACAACGGTAAGTCGCTCTCCAGTTTTTATCATGATATTGTTGATTGATTGTGTGCAGACTCGGTGATATGATACACAATAAGCTGATGGAAGTCTCTCTTGCACTGAGCATTCTGGCTTCCCTCCAGGTAATCCCAACCAAGTACAATGTCATCATATGTCTCCACAAGCTCCTCAACCTCTTGTGAGCCAACTCTCCCCATCTAGTTGTCAACTGCGCACCTGAACTCTTTGTCCTTCTACAAGGCATGCTATTCACTAACATCCAACTTGATGGCTTTTTGTCAACCCTCACTCGCTTCCTTGATGTGACACTGGCACAGGCAGTCCAGCTGTAAAAGTTGCCAAGAAGTGTCAAGTTGCACCTGCATTCCACGACAAAGACAGCAAAGAGAAACGGTTGTGCCCCACCTCTCTCTGAGGACTGGTGCCTTCGTGGGATGGAGCGGATTGGTTGAAAAGTTTTTGAGCGTGGATACTGGAAGAGCGGAGAGGAGAGATGGATGGAGCTGGAGATCCTGGATGTGGAAGAAGGCAGTCAGCTCACCAATGGCATTATCAAAGATGAAGACAACGAAGAGGAGGGCCACTCCCATGGGGAGACAAGCAAGAGATGGAACCATCTTGTGCACTGTGCGGTTTCCTTGTCAACAGTTGTTGATGGGTTTGCCTGGGTAGAGGGCACATGTGAGTGGAGGGTCGGGGGTATATTTGAAGTGAAAGTGATGCAATGGCTTGAGGGAGATCGTCATGAGCACAAGGAAGAGGAGTGGAGACAATGTGGTTGTTGATGTGATGATGAAGATGCCAACAAATCATCAGAACAGAGTGAAGACGACGAAAATGATTCTGAGGAAGTCAAGGATCTCAATGTGAGTTGCCTCATTGGTGATTCAGACTGACCCTCTTGAAGAGCTGGCACTGCATGTGTTCTGATCCAATGGCTGGCTCCATGAGGCTCTTGGCAATCTTGTGCTGGCTGCTGTTACAATCATACGTGCCCCTATTCATTCTTCCTTTCATCCTTATGTTGTATATTACGTAACATGACTCTGGCTCATATGCTCAACGCATCTGTACTATAGTTGCCTTCCTTCTTTGGATATGCACTTACATTCTCACATCTCTCTTGGTCTGTGCGCACATATTGGCTTATTTAAGCACGTTGTATTATGCTTGTATACTTCACTTTAATCTTACTGGGTTTTACCTGGAATATCCTTCGCTTAGGTCTCCAACCTAAGTCGTCTGAATCATCTCTAAGTCTAAGCACTCCTTAGCCTTAGTCTTTATTCGACTGATTATCTTAGAGTTGTGACTCTTCGATAGAACTCTTGATCCTACTCGGAACGCTTCCTTGTAGTAGTACCGTTCTCCTTTGAACATAGTTGAACTTCCCAGCAGACCAGCTGTGTCTTATCACTGTCGCTGGTGACACCACCCCAGTTTGTAACAAAAGATTAAAGTCTACATTGATCGTCGATATCCAGTCTTCGACCCCCGAACCCTGATAAAAGCCCTAACAGACAGCAAGACCGCACATGTAGGCACCAAGAAAGTATAACTCACCAGACGATTCATCATGACTACCACTACCAAAGATTTTGAATATAAAATCGGTTTCCCAACTGCTTTTGATGGAGATCGTGATAATTCCTTGGAATTCATCCTATCATGCAACTCCTACTTTAACATCAATGAAAAGTTCTACATTACCGACAAGCAGAAGATCATTTTCATTATGTCCTTCATGACCGAGAAGAATGCCAAATCTTGGAAAGAACAATTTCTCTCTCACGCTCAATCCACCAACACTGCCGGACTGAAAGTTGGTTATGGGATGATGAAAGATTTCATGGAAAGTTTCAATGAAGCTTTCTCACCAGTGGATTCTGCTGGAACCGCATTAATGAAGCTCAGGGATCTTAAACAAGGAAGCAGTGATCTCCAAACCTACATCGCTGACTTTGAGGCACTTGCAGCCAAAGCCTGTATTACGACAATGCAATGAAGATCCAGTTCTTCCAAGATGGTCTTAACTTAGGCATCTTAACCAACTATTCGCACCAGGCGACGTCCCAGAAGTATTCCGCAATGTTGTATCACAATGTGTTTCTATTGACAACTCCCATCAACGCCTTCTGGCATTACAAGCACATCATGCTCTGCAGAAGAAGAAGAACTATGGGAATGCATGTTACACACCCAATCGTGATTCAAACACAATGGTCATAGATTGAATCTCCAATATGGAACGATCCAAGTGCATGAAAAAAGGACAATGCTTTGGATGCAAGAAGATGGGACACCGTATCGGTAACTGCCCTGACAGGAAGAAGAAGACTCCACTCCATCAAACAGAAGTCAAAGAAACTCAAGATGAAGAAGAGGAAACCGTGAGATGAATTATAGAGGATTTTTAACTTGGAGAAACAAAGACTCGACATATGTTTCTCCCAATGTATTACTAAGACTTGTACGTGCTGTAGGTGAAAGAAAAGAACTTCGTATTCCTATCACCCTTCATTCACGTACTCGCTTAAAATCCGTCGACACTACCGCTGTTATCGACTCTGGCGCAGTGTTAAGACTGTACTCAAGGGTAGAGAGATCTGAAGGGCTTTGGCCTCAGTTCGTGCACTGTGCCCCTTTCTCGAGTAATGCCCCTTATTTCAGGGAGGAGTTATTCGTCCGAAGACCCAGAAGGTGTTGCGTGACGGATCCGGGTGTCCGAAGGTGTCGGATATGATACGTCCGAAGGTTATTCGGAACGTAAGGAGAGGACAGAGATTAAGGCTAGTTTCGGAACGAGTTCCTAACTAGAAACTAACGGAGATAGAATAGAGTCGGAAATATAGACTATAGGAATCAATCCTAAGTCTCGGAAGGTGACTTAAAGCGGAAAGTGGCTTAAGTCCAGAGGAGGCAGAATGAGTAGAATCTAAGATGATATTCGAACTAAGGTTCTACGGAGATCTACAAGTGGTTTATATACTGTAAGTATCTAAGACGGATAATCAGTAAGTCCGGGACCGTGGGCTATGTATGAAGTGTAACGGAAGTCTATTAGTTAATGCACAGCAGATCAGTAAGCATGAATCGGAAATGAACACAGGAAACGGATCAGTGACACAGGATGGAAATATAAACAGCCGGAGTACCGGAAACAGGAGGAATGACAAAAGGAGATAGACGCAGATATACACAAGGGAGTTAAGGTGCGAGAAGTGAGTACATTCGGATGGGTGGTCCGGACAGGATCCGTGGACCAGACGGATATGGAAATGATCGGATCGGGTTGGATATGGTCGGATCTGAGATTAGAAGTATGGTATATGACACGCAGCAGGAACATTCATCTCTGAAGAGTTTGTGAAACTCCATCAAATCACACAACGAAAACTTAAAACACCATTTCAAGTTACTACTGCGGATGGAACTCTCATCAAAGGAGGGCCAATCATGCATTATTGTCTCCTGGTGGTAAAGATTGATGAATGAACCATGTATGGAAAATTTAATATCACTAAACTTGGATGAAGAGATCAAATTCTTTTGGGAATCCCATGGCTACGCGCCATGAACCCAAGTATAGATTGGGCCGCCGAAACACTTACCCTCCCACGAACAACAAAGTCTGATGAAATTGAGCAAGATCTGGATATGGATCGAAAGAAGAACGGGCTACCTCCTGCTTTCCTTTGCCACACCAAGAAATGGCAAAACTCGAAACTTCCGAAGCTCATCGTCACTCCTTCCATTAGCATCCCAGACGAACTCATAATCGACGAATCTTCTCCACGAGTAAAAATACCACAGCGTTCCCCATCACCTATTCCTTGTGTAGAAAAACGAAAGAATGAGTCAGAACCAGAATCTCGACCATTTCCATCACAACCAGTCGAACAACAATCAGCTGATGAACAATGACAAGGAAAACGGAAACCAGACAATGATCTCGGAGGACGAGCTCATAATATTCCAAAGTTAACCAAGTACTTCATACCACCCAAGTTGTTTACCCCTTCCATCGAAGAAATTCCTGATCAGGATGAACCTATGACGACCACGATACCAACTGAAGATGATGAACAATTCAGCATGATGCAGGATGTTTGGCAGGCACCAGAAGTACACGAGATTTCTTCTTATGAGCTTGGAGATGGAGAGTTCCTTGTGGAGTATGACATCGATGGAATGAGCATGAGAATTGTCGAAGAAGTATCCATGGATACACCCCTCACACGTGATGGAACTTCCCAACTCAAACAACTCCCTAACTATTCCACAATCTCCCTTCCTCCCCCGAAATACAGTAATAAAGCTCAGGAATTTGCCACAGATGAGAAGGAAAAGAAAAAGAAACCCTTCAAAGAATTGGTCCTGGAATACTTGCATGACTTCGTGGACGTCTTTGCTAAAGATGGTCTGAACAAACTACCCCCAAACGCCCTGGCATCAATCATTGTATCGATACCAAACCCGGTTTTATTCCCCGTACATCTAAAGTTTATCCATTGTCAGAAAAAGAACGTGCTGCTGTCAAAATGTTTATCGACAAAAACATTGCGAAAGGCTTCATCTCAGAATCGAAGTCACCTCAAGCTAGTGGCTTCTTCTTTGTGGGAAAGAAGAGTGGAGAATTGTGTCCTTGTCAAGATTACCGCTACATCAATGATTGGACAATCAAGAATGCTTACCCGCTTCCACTTCCCATTTCTCTTGTCACACGCCTTCATAATGCATGATTCTTTATGAAAATGGATATTCGGTCCAGTTACAACAATATTCGCATCCATCCCGATGATCGCTGGAAAGCGGTGTTTACTACGGAATTCGGCCTCTTTGAACCAAATGTCATGTTCTTTGGTCTTTGCAATTCCCCGGCAACATTCCAAGCATATATGAATCGTACCTTCCAGCAAGAAATCAATGAAGGATGGATGGTTATTTACATGGACGATATCTTGATTTTCTCTATGACAATGGCAGAACACCATGAATGGACTAGACGAGTCTTGATGAAAATACGAAGTGAACACCTGTTCCTGAAACCGGAGAAATGTACCTTTGATGCAGAAGAAGTGGAATACCTTGGAATGATAATTCACCCCAGAGAAGTTGCTATGGACACTGCCAAAACCAAGGAAATCGCCGAATGGCCAATTCTGAAATGAGCAAAAGATGTTCGGTCATTCCTCGGCTTCTGCAACTTCTACCGCACGTTCATTTCCCATTACTCCGATATTGCACAACCCCTCATTGATCTCACCAAGAAGGATACTCCCTTCCTTTGGACAACCCAATGTCAGGATACTTTCCAACACCTTAAGGAACGCTTCATCAAACAACTGGTACTTCATAATCCAGATCCATCCCAGCAATTTGCAGTAGCAACCGATGCTTCTCTCGTAGCAACTGGAGGTGTCCTATTGCAAACTGACGAAAATGGCATTTATCACCCATGCGCCTACTTATCTCAGTCATTAAATCCAGCGGAGCGTAACTATCAAATTTTTGATCAGGAGTTACTTGCAGTTATCCGCGCATTGTTACAATTGTACGTGCCCCTATTCATTTTCCATCTCCTTTACTTTGTATATTACGTAACGTGACTCTGACTCATATGCTCAATGCATCTGTACTATAGTAGCCTTCCTCCTTTGGATACGCACTTACATTCTTGCGTCTCTCTTGGTCTGTGCACACATATTGGCTTATTCAAGCACGTTGTATTATGCTTGTATACTTCCCTTTAATCTTACTGGGATTTACCTGGAATATCCTTTGCTTAGGTCCCCAACCTAAGTCGTCTGAATCGTCTCTATGTCATATACCATACTTCTAATCCAGATCCGACCATATCTGATCAGATCCGATCGATTACATTTCTGTCTGGTCCACAGATCCTGTCCGTACCACCCATCCGAATGTGCTCACTTCTCGCACCTTAACTCCCTTGTGTATATCTGCGTCTATCTCCTTTTGTCATTCCTCCTGTTTCCGGTATTCCAGCTGTTTATATTTCTGTCCTGTGTCACTGATCCGTTTCATGTGTTCATTTCCGATTCATGCTTACTGATCCGCTGTGCATTAACTAATAGACTTCCGTTACACTTCGTACATAGCCCTCGGTCCCGGACTTGCTGATTATCCGTCTTAGATACTTACAGTATATAAACCACTTGTAGATCTCCATAGAACCTTAGTTCGAATATCATCTTAGATTCTACTCATTCTGCCTCCTCCGGACTTAAGCCACTTTCCGCTTAAGTCACCTTCCGAGACTTAGGATTGATTCCTATAGTCAATATCTCCGACTCTATCTTCGGATAGTCCATCTCCGTTAGTTTCTAGTTAGGAACTCGTTCCGAAACTAGCCTTAATCTCTTCCTCTCCTTACATTCGAATAACCTTCGGACGTATCATATCCGACACCTTCGGACACCCGGATCCGTCACGCAACTCCTTCCGGGTCTTCGGACGAATAACTCTCCCTGAAATAAGGGGCATTACTCGAGAAAGGGGCACAGTGTACGAACTGAGGCCAAAGCCCTTCGGATCTCTCTACCCTTGAGTACAGTCTTAACAGTATATTCGAACTCAAACCTTTCCGAGTAACTTAAACCATCCCATATCATGCCTCCCCGTAAAACTCAAAACACTCCTGAGGAGCCGGACTTGGTCCGATCCAACGAGATCCCACACCCATCGTCCAAACATTCACCAGTTTCTCTCAACGCCGCGCAAGCATGAGCGACATAGGTCAAAGTATTCTGCCCGTCAAGCCAGACCGGATCCGATAACACCAACTCGGAACCCGGATAACCCAGACTCCAATTCGCGCCCGACCATTCGCTTTGATGATGAGCTGCGCAGTAACCACCAGATGATGAAGTGATGATCCGGACAACGAGGACCTGGATGACGAAGAAGATAAAATCCACCTGAGCCCTCAGGACCGGGTCCTAGCCCAACTATCTGTAGCCATTAACCACCTCGCTCGCAGTAGCCGTCGCACCCCCACTCGGATGATAGCAAAGTCAAAGTCCGTGAGCCAGATACCTTCGATGGGTCCGAACCTCGCAAGCTCCGGGCATTCTTCGTCCAATGTGAGCTCAACTTCCAGAGCAAACCTAGCGCTTTCCGTTCCGGACGCGCTAAAGTCAATTTCGCCCAATCCTACCTTAAGGGTATGGCTCTCGAGTGGTTTGAACCGGACCTCCTTTCGGACGGATATAGCAACCGTCCGGACTGGATGGATGACTACTCCGAGTTCATGCTCGAGCTCCAAACCAATTTCGGACCACACGATCCCTCCGGAGACGCAGAGATGCAGTTAGAACAACTCCACATGCGTGACGGACAACGCATCAACAAGTACGTTGTAGAATTCCAGCGACTTGCCTCCCAAGTACGCGAATGGGGAGATGGAGCCCTACGACGCCAATTCTACAATGGACTTCCGGCCCGAATCAAAGATGAGATTAGTCGCATGGGTAAGCCCACTACCCTTTCGGAGTTCAAGACTCTCGCCCAGACCATCGACGCCCGTTACTGGGAACGGAGGGGCGAAGTCACCCGAGAGAGTAGAACCACCTCTTCCAATCCTCCCAGGCAGTCAACATCCGACCGGACGAACTCCAACTCATCCGGATCCGATACGCCCAAATTCAATAAACCCACATCCTCCACAACATCCTCTACCCCGAAAGTTTCGGATCTCCTAGTGTTGTTGGTGCAGACGGAAAGCTAACCACCCAGGAGCGTCAGAGACGTATTGACAAAAGGCTCTGTATGTTCTGCGGCGGACCTGGTCACACTGCCCGGGAATGCACCAAATCCACTTCGCGCGCTGCCAAAGGCCGCGCTACTGTGCTCACTCCGGAAACGGAACCGGAAGCCTCGGATGAGGCAAAAAATTAGTCCGCGACCCTCCTGACTCCGTACGGGATGAGGGTCGCGTTGGCCCAACCCGTGCAACGGAACTACGACTCAACGCTGTAACTCTTCCTGATCCGAACTCTCTGTGTCCATATGTCTCTCTTCCATCTTTCTCCAATATATCTGACTTTCCGGCCCTCATAGACTGTGGTTCCTCCCACTGCTTCATAGACACTGATTTCGTCCGAGAACATAAAATTCCTACCTATCAGATTCCTCCGCTTCCACTCCGTTTATTTGATGGTACATGCAATAACAATATTGTCGAGGCCATAAACTTATCCGTCCGATTCTCCTCCGGTGTAATCACTTCCGACACGTTCTACGTCACCCCTTTGGATTCCTCATGTTATATCGTTCTCGGATATAGCTGGCTCACCCGACACAATCCGTTGATTGACTGGGTATTGGGCAGCATCGAGTTCCGAACTACTGAACAGGGAGAGCCATTAACCCCATCCGCATCACCGCTGCCTCCGGACACACCGTCCATGGCAGGAAAATCCAATCCGACACCTCTGTTACCTTCGGGTATTCCACCCAAGGAAGATTCCTCCCCTCCAATATCTCCGTCGCCTCAGAGCACCCCATCCGTGGCAGAGACTCCGCCTCTGACCAAATCCGAACCCTCCGCTGGTACTCCAGTCCCTAACATATCGTTGATAAACGCAGTGGCCTTTTGCCGTGCCTGCAAGTTAGAAGGATCTACTCAGTTCAGCATCTACCTCCGTCCCTCCGAAGTAAACCTTCGATCCGCATCCGTATCATCCGATCCTCCAGACCTCTCCAGAATCCCTTCCGATTACCACGAATTCGCGGATGTCTTCGACAAAGGCAAAGCCGGACAACTTCCCCCACATCGACCCTACGATCTCAAGATTGAGTTGGAAGAAGGGGCTAGTCCGCCTCTCGGAACCATATACTCTCTTTCTCCGGTAGAGCTTGAGGCCCTCCGGAAGTTCCTTGATGAAAACATCTCGTCCGGACTCCTCCGTTCCTCATCTTCTCCCCACGGAGCCCCCGTCCTATTTGTCAAAAAGAAGGATGGATCCCTCCGCCTTTGTGTGGATTTCCGCGGCCTTAACCACATCACCAAGAAGGACCGATATCCGTTACCCCTCATTGCCGACCTACTAGACTCCCCGAGCCGCGCTAAAGTTTATACCAAAATTGATCTCCGATCTGCATATCACCTCGTCCGGATAACAGAAGGAGACGAGTGGAAGACTTCCTTCCGTACGCGCTATGGCTCCTATGAATGGTTGGTGATGCCGGAAGGCCTCACGAATGCTCCGGCAGCTTTCCAGCGCTTTGTCAATAGCGTATTTGCCGATATGCTGGACGTATGTGTTGTTGTATATCTGGATGACATCCTTATCTATTCCCAAGACCTTGCAAGTCATAAGGAACATGTCCGAGAAGTTTTGCGACGTCTCCGTAAACACCGACTATATGCCAAACCCGAGAAATGCGAATTTCATTCATCCTCCGTCGAATATCTTGGTTACCTCCTATCTCCGGATGGCTTGACAATGTCGTCCGAAAAGATCCAGTCTATCATAGACTGGCCAGAACCTCGGAAAGTCAAGGACATCCAATCTTTCCTCGGATTCGCTAACTTCTATCGTCGTTTCATCTTCAACTACTCGGATATCGTGGTTCCCCTTACTCGACTCACTCGCAAGGGCATCACTTGGGACTTTTCCGAGGAATGCCGGAAATCATTTAATGCACTCAAGAAAGCTTTCACATCCGCTCCGGTGCTAACGCATTGGATTCCGAATGTTCCTATAGTTGTGGAAACTGATGCCTCGGATTATGCTATCGCTGGAATACTATCCATTGTGTGCCCAGACTCGGAACTTCATCCGGTGGCATTTTACTCCCGGACACTGTCCGGTGCAGAACTCAACTATGATGTCCATGATAAGGAACTACTAGCCATCTATGCTGCGTTCCGAACCTGGCGCCATTACCTAGAAGGCTTGTCCGAGCCTATAGATGTTGTCACGGACCACAAGAACCTTGAGTATTTCTCTACCACCAAACTGCTATCCCGTCGTCAGGCCCACTGGTCCGAGTTCCTCCATCAGTTCAACCTCATTATCCGTTACCGTCCTGGAAGACTCGGAGTCAAGCCAGATTCCCTCACTAGACGATGGGACGTCTACCCTAAAGAGGGGGATAAGGACTACGCTCAGATTAACCCTCACAACCTCCGTCCAATATTTGCTTCGGAACAATTAGCTTCGTCCCTACGAGCTTCCATTTTAGCAACTCCGGTCCTTAGAGCAGCTGTTCTTATGGACACCGAACACCTCCGGAAAGACATTCTGATAGCACTCCCTAATGACCCCGTTGCACAAACACATTTTCCGGTTCCTTCGGATCCGAGATGGACAATAGACGATGGTGGATTCCTTTGTTGTGACAACCACATCTACGTTCCGGATACCAATGATCTACGACTTCGCATCCTCCGGAATTGCCATGACCACCCCCTATCCAGACATTTCGGACAGAATCGTACTCTCGAGCTCATCCGACGCAACTATACCTGGCCCGGAGTACGAGCCTTTGTCAAAGAGTATGTCAGATCCTGCACATCCTGCGCCCGAGCCAAAGTTCCGAGACATAAGCCACTACCGGAGTTTCACCTTTCTTCGCCAATAAAGGTTATCATCCGAACATTTCCATCCATCCGGAACGCGACCTATCCTCCATCCGTGCCCAGGAATATGCCCTAGACCTTAACAAACTTCACCAGTTCCTCCGAGATGAGATGTCCGAAGCTCAGAAACGCTATCAAGGACCCGCGGACGCTAAAAGACAGCCTGCTCCAGACTTCCGGATTGGAGAACAAGTCTTCGTCAAAGCCAAGTACTTCCGCTCCACTCGTCCATCGAAGAAACTTTCGGAAAAGAATTTGGGACCATTCGAAATTATATCTTGCCCGGGTACTCATTCTTTCACCATCCGACTTCCGGATTCTATGCGTTCCGTACATCCTGTTTTCCATGTCTCGCAGTTAGAGCCAGCAGTTCCGAACACCATTCCCAATCGCATCCAACCTCCTCCGCCACCAGTCGAAGTCGACGGAGAACCAGAGTATGAGATATCCGAAATCCTGGACTCTAAACTGGACCGTCGTAGGCACCACTGCCAACTTCTATACCTCGTCCGTTGGTCCAGATACGAAGGAACGGACGAAGAAACTTCCTGGTTACTGGCCACAGAACTTGGAAATGCATCGGATCTCGTAGTGGATTTCCACTCAGCATATCCGGACAAGCCTGGTCCCAGTACCAGCAGGATGCTGCCTCTTCCGGCCCTTGGGCCCCTTAACGAATCCGGGCCTTCCAGGACAAGTGGCCTTGTCCTTCCGGCAGACGTCACAGGACTTAATCTACGAAACGTCGAAATCAGCGGATCCGAAGTTTTTCGGACGACTCACCATGGCATTCTTCTCAGCATCACCCCACTGGCACATCCGGCCCCTAGTGACGCAACGGGAGCAGTACCCATCCTTTGCTCCAGACGCAGGAGCAGCCTTGGCCTTTGCCAACCCATTAATATCCGGATCCGGAAGAGTCCACAGCACTCACCCGAGCCTCAATCAGTGCTCTCCGCCTCTTCTCCTCCATTTCCCTCCGGATCTCCGCCAACTCAATCTGCTTCAACTCCTCCTGCCTTTTCCGCTCCTCTGCCTCTTTCCGCTTCCACTCCGCCTCGGCTTCTGCTGCAGCCTTAGCAGCCGCCAGTTGCTGCTCCAGATCCGCCACAAGGTCAGCAGCAGACTTAGGGGCATCGGATTTCTTTCCAGACATGTTGGAGACAAGTTTTGTTAACAAGGATATGAAGTGGGGTAGGAATCATTTTGGACGTCTGACGTCCGTATATCTGTCGGATTACAGACTCAGCACTACAACCATCAAACTTCCCCATCGTCTCACATTAATCTTGTCCGATCCGGATCGACGCTTCTTGTGCCTCAGGGGTTCGGCCCTAAGGGGGGATACTGTCATATACCATACTTCTATTCTCAGATCCGACCATATCCGTCCAGATCCGATCGTTTCCATATCCGTCCGGTCCACAGATCTTGTCCGGACCACCCATCCGAATGTACTCACTTCTCGCACCTTAACTCCCTTGTGTACATCTGCGTCTATCTCCTTTCATCATTTCTCCTGCTACCGGTACTCCGGCTGTTATATTTCCGTCCTGTGTTACTGATCCGTTTCCTGTGTTCATTTCCGATTCTTGCTTACTGATCGCTGTGCATTAACTAATAGACTTCCGCTACACTTCGTACATAGCCCTCGGTCCCGGACTTGCTGATTATCCGTCTTAGATACTTACAGTATATAAACCACTTGTAGATCTCCGTAGAACCTTAGTTCGAATATCATCTTAGATTTTACTCATTCTGCCTCCTCCGGACTTAAAGTGTTACGAACTGGGGTGGGTCACCAGCGACAGTGAAAAGACACAGACGGTCTGCTGGGAAGTTCTTACAATGTCCAGAAGAGGACAAGGTGAAAGTACAAGGAACGCGTTCCGAGTACGATCAAGGGTTCAGCCTCAAAGACAAGTCTAAGAGGTATCTGCAAGAATAGAGACTAAGGCTAAGGAGTGCTTAGACTTAGAGACGATTCAAGACGACTTAGGTTGGAGACCTAAGCGAAGGAGATTCCAGGTAAAACCCAGTAAGATTAAAGTAAGGAATCTACTACAAGTACATCGTGCTTAAATAGGCCAATATGTGCGCACGGACCAAGAAGACGTAAGAATGTAAGTGCGTATCCAAAGAAGGAAGGCAACTATAGTACAGATGCGTTGAGCATATGAGTCAGAGTCATGTTACTAATATACAAGGTAAATGAATAGAAAATGAATAGGGGCACGTACGATTGTAACATTACCCCCTTTTTACACGTAAAGTCACCGACTTTACTCATCTTGATTGCATAGTAAACAGGGTCATCGCTAAACTCGTAGTCTTCATCAGCAAATGATCCACTCCTCATATACTCAGCTTCTTCAAGACCAGCGCGTCGTTTAGAGTCCTCTCTTTTCTGCTTGAATACGTTCATCGTCAAGCTGTGCTCCCAAGCGTGAAGTGCGTCATAGAATCCCTCATCTTTCCAAGTTAACTCGAAGGGAGGAGGCCCAACTCGTTTAGGGCAGTAGAGGGACAAATGAGTCGGCGACCAATATCTGCAAATCTTGCACTGATATTCCGCACAATTCTTTTGACGATGTCCTAGTAATCCACAGACGCGCATTTCATATTCTCGTCAGGGTTGGAATGGACTTTGCGTAAGGGTGACGGAGAAATGATGGGCGTGGGACTAGTGGATCTGGCGCGCTTCTTTCCCTTATTCTTCTCATACGTTTTAAGGCGAGGGTGTTGTTACGTTGAGTTGCGCTTGCTGAGCAGGGACAAAGTGTATGCCGACATGGGGAGATCCGGGGTGACATTCGTTCAGCGATTGTAAGAAGTTCGGCTGAGGAAGAGGGAGAAGTGATACCAAAGTCTTTTACTAAGACTGGTGAGACGGGATCCATAGGACCGAATGATGATGGGATGGACATAGGGGGATGGATATGAAGGTCGCGAAGTCGAGGACCGAGTGTTACCAACTCGGTGGCAGGGATACCTAATAGTTTAGCGGCCTCGCACTGCTCCTTTGTGCAGGGTTCATACAGCCAATCAGGGCAATCAAGAGAGGTCGTGACGGGAGGTGATGAAGTTGATTGTTCGATAGGAGATGGTGTTCGAGGAGATGCAAGGTTCGACTGTGTTTGTTGTAGGTCGGTGATAGCTTCTTCTACTAGATTTCTGGCCGCTCTGGTTTCAGCGACTGATTGCTGGATTGTTTCGACAACCTTATTGGTGAGTTGTCCGATCTCTTGGACAGCAGTATATAGGCCAGTAAAGGCGTCAAGACTAGAATAAACACGCGAAGATGAGGGTGCTGGGATAGGAAGTGGCGTATCTTCCTGCGGAGAGGGAGGTCGAGCAACGCCTGCTCGACGTTCGGCAATGATTGAATAGCTTCTTCAACATCATTCTTAAAAGAATTGGGAAACAGCAACATAGCGTAAGCACGAATGCGTTTTTGAAGATGTAAGAAGCGATGTCGGTATGTGGCTTCTGTAATATCCTTGGCGGTGGCTTCGATGAGTGCTGCGGTGCGGATGATGTTAACGAGGAGTAAGGCGGGGAAAGCGCCTCGTTCAGTAAGAATTCTTTCATTTCAAGGGCATGTCCCTCGCAGAGGATGGCGGCTTCGATGTAAGAGGTGTTATCAATTTCAGTGGTGAGATTTCCGTATTGTTCGGTTTCAGAGTCGGAGTCATTGTTGGCAGCGATGACGGGTGTAATGTAAGCAGTGGGGAAAGACATTTCGAAGTGGTAGTTGATCAAGTGCTTATGCGAGTTGATTGACTGAAGGATGATCAAAGGGCTGTTGCTTCTTATAAGCATTCAAGATTCGGCGGAGTTCTTCAAGTTCTTTTCTGGGAGCCATTCGTTATCTCCCGATGAATATCCTTTCCAGGAGACAAGATAGCGTCGGCGATTGCCGGTTCCTTTGTGAGAAAGGATTGCTTCCACTTCATATTCTTCTTCTTCTTCGATGATGTCAGGTGGTGGTTCGGGAAGTTCGGGCCGTGTACGTCCGTTTCGCTATAGGACGATAAGACGGAAGCGTGGAACGTGGGGTGATCTTCCATTGCGGAGGGAGTTTAGCGTGAACGTGATAGGAGATAAGACATCGATGATCGGGAAAGGTCCGTATCGTTTTGGGGCGAGTTTCCTTGATGGGAGTTTGAGTCTGAGATTAGCGGCAGATAGCCAAACCTTATCTCCGATCTTCCATGGGGTGTACTTATCTCCTCGGGATCGTTCGGCCATTGTCTGCATTGCAATGTTATGGCAAGCGATTGCTTCTTCTCTTAGCTTCTGCAGAGATCGTACTCGGTCTTCTGCTGCAGGGACTGATGAATCGGGATAAGATGAGGGATAGCGCGTGGTTCATATCCCATCATCAGATAAAAGGGTGATGCATTCCTTGCATCATGTTTTCGGTGGTTGTGGACGAATTCGGCGATTGGTAGGTGTTCTACCCAATCTTCGGGGTTGTACGGCAGTAGATGCGGAGGTATGTTTCAAGTTCTTGATTTAGCCTTTCGGTTTGGCCATCAGTCTGTGGGTGATAAGCTGTGGATGGAGCGATGACGTAGTCGAGAAGGCGGGCAAGTTCCTTTGAGAAGCGAGAGGAACTGCGGACCTCGATCCGAGATGACTTTGTCATGGAGTCCAAATCGTCGGTAAACATGTTTTAAAAATAGCTTAGCACACCTTCGGAAGTGATGGTTTTCAAACAGGGATAATAATTACCCCCTTCGTAAGGCCATGGTCTACCACGACCATGATACTGTCAAACCTCCAGAGACGGGGAGGTCAGTGATAGATCACGAGACTGGGAGAATGGGCGACAGCCGAGAGGAATAGGCGTGAGCGGGGGCCGAACAGGGTGGTATCCACTTTCATTTGCTGACAAAGGGCGCAACCCTCAATATTTCGAATATAAGAGCCCATTGCAGGCCACCAGGCTTCTCGTTTTACGAGTTCTTCAGTTTTGAATCTACCGGGGTGTCCCGCGGTAGGATGATCATGATACCTTTTCAGGATATCGGAGCGATGCGCCGGTGGAATATAGGCGCGATTCTTAAAATAGAGGATGTTCTCCTCAATCTTCCAGTCAGAAGTGCCGACTTCATGGGGGAAGGCACACGCCATCAAGGGCATCAGAGCTGTTTGAAGACAGGGTCGTCGAGGGGTCGAGGAGATAAGACATCCTTAGTCGGTATCAATAAGACGAACGAATAGAGCGTCAGGGAGGAGGGTCTGGTCCTCGTTATCGTCTTTGCCAGAGTCATAGTCGGCCGGCGGGATAGTGCATCAGGTACTGCTAATTTAGTACCTGCAACTGATGCAGTTCGATGTCGTAAATAGACAAAATCAATTGCCAACGTGCTTGGCGACGGGTAAGCTTCTGTGCACTTCTAAAGTACAGAAGATTCTTGTGGTCGGTGAATACCAGGACGGGTGTGGGTTTCCTTCGAGATAATGACGCCATTCGTTCAATGCCCGGATCACGGCAAGGAGTTCCCGATCAAAGATCTGGTATTGCGTTCTGCGGGGTTAAAGACTGTGAGAGATATGCGCATGGGTGGTAAACACCATTCTCATCAGTCTGTAAAGAACTCCCCAGTTGCTATGAGCGAAGCATCGGTAGCAATAGCAAATTGCGGAAGGATCAGGGTTACGAGTACCGGTTGGGATGTGAAGCGTCGTTTCAGTTCTTCAAAGGTGTCCATACATTCGGTTGACCATTCAAAGGCCTTATCTTTCTTTGTAAATCGATAAGGGGTCGGCGATGTCAGAATATGGGAAATGAACGTGCGGTAGAAGTTGCAAAAGCCGAGGAATGACCGAACATCTTTTACAGATTTCGGGATTGGCCATTCGGAGATTCCCTTGGTCTTGGCGTATCCATAGCAACTTGTCCGGGGAATTATCATTCCGAGGTATTCCACTTCTTCTGCATCGAAGGTGCATTTCTCTGGTTTCAAGAACAAGTGTTCTTTCGTATTTTCATCAAAACTCGTCTAGTCCGTTCACGGTGTTCTGCCATTGTTGTAGAGAAAATCAGGATATCATCCATGTAAATAACCATCCATCCTTCATTGATTTCTTGTTGAAAGGTGCGATCATATATGCTTGAAAAGTTGCTGGGGAATTGCAAAGGCCAAGAACATGACATTTGGTTCGAAGAGGCCGAATTCCGTGGTAAAAGCAGCTTTCCACCTGTCATCAGGATGGATGCGAATGTTGTTATAACCGGACCGAATATCCATTTTCGTAAAGAACCGTGCATTGTGAAGCGTGCGACAAGGGAGATAGGGAGTGGGAGTGGGTAAGCGTTCTTGACTGTCCAATCATTGATGTAGCGATAATCTTGACAGGGACGCAATTCTCCACTCTTCTTTCCCACAAAGAAGAAGCCACTGGCTTGAGGTGACTTCGATTCCGAGATAAACCTTTCGCAACGTTTTCATCATAAACGTTTTGACAGCAGCCGTTCTTTTTCCGATAGCGGGTAAACCTTGACGTTCGGGGATAAAACCGGGTTTGGTGTCATCCGATGATCGATACCAGGGCGTTCGGGGGTAGTTTGTTTAGTCATCTTTAGCAAAGACGTCTGCGAAGTCGTGTAATATCCGGGACCAATTCTTGAAAGATTTCTTTTTCTTTTCTTTCTCATCCGTGGCGAATTCCTGAGCTTTGTTACTATATTTGGAGGGAAGGGAATTGCGGAATAGGAAGGATTGTTCAAGTTGAGAAGTTCCATCACGCGTCAGGGGTGTATCCATGGATACTTCTTCTATAATCCTCATGTTGACTCCATCAGTATCGTATTCCACAAGAAATTCTCCATCTCCAAGCTCGTAAGAGGAAATTTCTCGTACTTCTGGCGCATGCCAGACGTCATGCATGGTGTCAAATTGGTCATCATCCTCGTTGGAATCAATGAGGGCACAGGTTCTTCTTTATCGGGGCTTCTTCAATTGAAGCTGAAAGAGTTTTCGGGGGAACGAAGAACTTGGATATTTCGGTACGTTGGTGCTTCGCCCTGGGAGTTCTTCTTCGTTTTCCTCTTTCCTGTTTCTGTTCTTCTATTGGCCGTTGCTCAATAGGTTCTTGTCCGACCCGATGCTCGGGTTCAGATTCATTCTTGCGCTTCTCTGCGCGGGGAATCGGTGACACTGCTCGGCAGTTGTACACGTGGAGTGGGTTCTTAGTACGTGGCATTCGTACTTCTGGTTCGGTCTTCAGGACATCAATAGGAGAAGCGATGAAGGTTTCGGAAGACGGGAATGTTGCCATCTATGATGTTGAAAAGTGGGCAACCCTTCTTCTGTCTTCATCAGATCGATTTCGATCTCATCTGATTTCTCTGTCCGTGAAAGGACAAGTGTTTCAGCAGCCCAATCTATAATTGGGTTCATTGCTCGTAACCATGGGAATTCCAAGGAGGATTTGATCTCTTCTTCCTAGTTTGGTGATGTTGAATTTTCCATACATGGTTCGGTCGTCGATTTTGACCACTAAGAGACAGTAATGCGTAATTGGTCCTCCTTTTATGAGAGTTCCATCTGCCATAGTAACTCGAAATGGTTCTTTGAGTTTTCATCGTGTGATTTGATGAGTTTCACAAACTCTTCTGAGATGAATGTTCCTGCTGCTCCTGAATCGATAACAGCGGTGGTGTCGACGGATTTCAAGGAGTACGCGAGTGAGGGTGATAGGGATACAAAGTTCTTTCTTTCACCTACAGCGCATACAAGTCTTAGTAATACTTGGGAGAAACATACGTCGAGTCTTTGTTTCTCCAAGTAAAAATCCTCAACAATCCTCTTACGGTTTCTTCATCTTCTTCTTCTCCTTTGACTTCGGTTTGTCGGAGCGGGGTTTTCCTCTTTCTGTCAGGACAATTATGGATGCGGTGTCCTGTCTTTCTGCATCCGAAGCATTGTCCTTTCTTCATGCATTCAGATCTCTCCATATCGGAGATTTGATCTACGACCATTGCGTTGGAATCACGGTTCGGAATATACCGTGCATTCCCGTAGTTCTTCTTCTTCTGTTGTGGAGTATGATGTGTCCTCATGGCATTAAGCCGATGATGGGCATTGTCAATAGCAACGCATTGCAGCACAACATTCTGAATATTTCAGAGACATCTCCTGTATTGCAAAGCTTTGTAAGGATACCCCAGTTAAGGCCGTCTTGGAAGAACTGGATCTTCGTTGCATTGTCGGTGATCTGAGCCTTGGCTGCAAGTGCCTCAAAGTCAGCGACATAAGTGTGGAGATCCCCAGTTCCTTGTTTGAGATCCCTGAGTCTTGTAAGCGCGGTTCCTTTGGTATCCACTGGTTCGAATGCTTCTTTGAAGCTCTTCATAAATTCTACCATCGTCCCATAACCAACTTTTTGTCCAGAAGTGTCGGTAGATTGGGCGTGTTCCAGAAATTGTTCTTTCCAGGATTGGCGTTCTTTTCGGTCATGAAAGAAGTTATGTAGATGATCTTCTGTTTGTCGGTGGTGTAAAGCTTTTCATTAATGTCAAAGTGCAAGTTGCACGACTGGATAAACTCGCGAGAGTTATCACGATCTCCATCAAAACCAGTCGGTTGACCGATCTTGTATTCGAATTCTTTAGTTGACGACATGATTGATAATTCTTCTGTCAAGTTATACTTTCTTGGTGCCTACACGCGCTATCTTGCTGTCCGTCAGGGCTTTCTTCCGTCAGAGGGCTTCTCTTGACAATCTGCTCAGCGTATGCATACGCTAGTTCTGGGTTCAGGGTCGAAGACTGAATAGTCGACGATCAGGATGACTTTAATCTTTTGTTACGAACTGGGGTGGCGTCACCAGCGACAGTGAAAAGACACAGACGGTCTGCTGGGAAGTTCTTACAATGTCCAGATAAGGACAAGGTGAAAGTACAAGGAACGCGTTCCGAGTACGATCAAGGGTTCAGCCTCAAAGACAAGTCTAAGAGGTATCCGCGAGAATGAAGACTAAGGCTAAGGAGTGCTTAGACTTAGAGACGATTCAAGACGACTTAGGTTGGAGACCTAAGCGAAGGAGATTCCAGGTAAAACCCAGTAAGATTAAAGTAAGGAATCTACTACAAGTACATTGTGCTTAAATAGGCCAATATGTGCGCACGACCAGAGAAACGTAAGAATGTAAGTGTGTATCCAAAGAAGGAAGGCAACTATAGTACAGATGCGTTGAGCATATGAGTCAGAGTCATGTCACATAATATACAAGGTAAATGAATAGAAAATGAATAGGGGCACGTACGATTGTAACATAAAGCCACTCTCCGCTTTAAGTCACCTTCCGAGACTTAGAATTGATTCCTATAGTCTATACCTCCGACTCTATCTTTGGATAGTCCATCTCCGTTAGTTTTCTAGTTAGGAACTTGTTCCGAAACTAGCCTTAATCTCTGTCCTCTCCTTACGTTCCGAATTACCTTCGGACGTATCATATCCGACACCTTCGGACACCCGGATCCGTCACGCAACCCCTTCTGGTCTTCGGACGAATAACTCCTCCCTGAAATAAGGGGCATTACTCGAGAAAGGGGCACAGTGTACGAACTGAGGCCAAAAGCCCTTCGGATCTCTCTACCCTTGAGTACAGTCTTAACAATAGGGGCACGTACAACTGTAACAGTATGGAGATTTTGAACGACAGGGCTTGCGTAGTTGCAGGTCCTTGCGGCAACATCTTGCGGCACCCTCATTCATCACCCGTGCCGTGCTCACTAACTCGACCACCCACGTGACTCGCATGTTTAGGTACCGTTACCCACGATAGCGACGGCATAGTAATCCCGCGTTCTGAGGCCGCCCAAGCCCAAGACGAACATATGCTGGTAATTCAGCAATTCCTGACTGACTGCAAGCAGCCAGCGAGCTTGACCAACAAGGAATTTATGTCCTTTGTTGGGACACTCATTCGGTACTTCGCGTTGGGGGATAGCCTCTTCCAGTGGCAATCGCTCAGCAAGCATCAGCTAATCATACCGGCGGCCAAGCGCTTGCGTATTCTTAAGGAAGCGCACAACGACTTAGGTCATAAGGGAGTATTCGCGACTCGCGCTAGACTTCTTCTACGTTTTTGGTGGCCATATATTATTGATGATATCAAATGGTACAACAGGACTTGTCATGAGTGCCAGATCAGGCAGACTCGCTGCTTGCACATACCGCCAACCGTCCCGGTACCTGGCGGTATCTTTCGGCATGCACACCTTGATACTATGATGATGCTGAAAGCCAGCGGATTCGATCGCTTAGTTCAAGCGCGCTGTGCTCTCACCGGCTACCCGGAATGGCGTATGCTACGCAAGGAAAACACCAGAACCCTTAGCGCTTTCATTTTCGAGGAGCTTTTGTGTCGGTGGGGACCTATCACTGAGATCGTTACTGACAATGGGCCAGCTTTTATTGCGGCGGTAGAAGAGTTAGCTAACCGCTATGGGATTCACCCAATCTGCATTTCTCCTTACAACTCGCAAGCCAATGGCATTGTCGAGCGGCGTCATTACAATGTCCGGGAGGCCATCATGAAAAGTTGCGAGGGGGACGAGTCCCGCTGGTACCAGACCGTTCATACCATGTTCTGGGCCGAGCATGTTACCATTCATCATGACACTGGGCTATTGCCATATTTCATGGTTCACGGTGTCAAGCCAATCTTTCCATTTGATCTCGCTGAAAGTACCTTTCTAGTAGACCTACCCGGCCAAGAGACGTTCTCCACTACCAATCTCATCGCTTACCGCGCGCGGCAATTACAGAAGTGCCAAGAAGATATCCGCGGCATCAGAGACAAAGTCACCAAGGCAAGACTCAATTCGGTGCAGCAATTCGAGCGCCGGTACGGCGCTACTATCAAAGACTATAACTTTGCTCCAGGCACGTTAGTCTTAGTGCGTAATTCCAAGATCGAGTACGAGCTGAGTCGAAAGATGAAGCCGTGGTACCTTGGTCCAATGGTAGTTGTGCGTCATACCAACGGCAGCTCATACTGGCTAGCCGAACTAGATGGCTGCATATCCAAACTGCGTTACACAGCATTCCGCTTGATCCCTTATCACCCGTGTACCAATACTAAACTTTCAGTTACTAGCATCACTGGTCTAGACGAAGAAGCATTGGACTCATTGGCAGGAGAAGATGACGATGAGTCGGCAGATGAAGACATTGGCTTCAGTGCTGACGCTTAGCCCCTCCTATCCCGTACCGCTACTACCAACACTCGTTATCATACCGCGCTCTCCTGGAAAAACACAAATAACACAAAAAACAAATACCGCCCAGTACAATAGTATCAGTTTTACCCCGGGTTTCGTCCGGTGTCTCAGTTTCTCTTGTCGAAAGTTTCCGCTCTCTAGATCTCACTTACCTACGCTACGCGCTAACAGTGCACAGACTCTTATATCAAAAATAATACCGCAATGGACTGCAGAGAATGGGCTAATACCGCGCACCAATCATTACCGTACATATTTCCTTCTACCACGGAGGCAGCGCACCACGCACATTTCAGAGAACCAAGAACATCACGCACGCAGCAGTATCATGCAGGAATAGAAGAAGGAAGCGCAACGACAAAGACAAGACGAGCGGCAACTCGCAATTTTGGCCGTACTTTCACTCTAGTCTCATCTTACGCGAGCGCTCATTTACCCTTACTATATCGCACAGGCACTCAATGGACTAGTACTGGAATTTGGACACGGACATGGGACATTTGGACAGGACCACCGACTCACTTTGCCTGACCGGCGGTACAACCACAGGAGACAGACTCATATGCATGTGCTACAGTATACAAGTATATGGTACGAAGGAAGAGACACGCTAAGTACTCAATCACCGCGCGCCTTCTTGATGTGGTCCAGATAGCCATGAAGATACTTCATGCTCACGGCCATCTCTTTCATCAGGCCTTGCATCTGTACGTCCTGCGCATCCAGCTTCTGCATCTCAGCGTCAGCCAAGAAGAACAGATCTGGAACGGCGCGCAGCTCATCCAGCTGCCCCTGGAATTCCGCTTCATCCTCGGACTGCCAGCGGTAACTTCACTACCAGCCTTACCACTACTGCTATCGCCCGTGGTAGGCGGTGTCTTTGCCGCAGTCTTGGCCTTACGCTCTACGAACAAGTTAACAAGGTTAGAAGTGTGACCTGTACAGAACTCACTACTGAAGTATCTGGATTGGATGCAGCCAGTTTTTAGCTTGCGGCACGGCCAACAGCTATACCCACGCTCGCCGAAGCAGAGTAGCTTCAGAAAAGCGCAGCGCTCACACGGCTTTGAATACACAATGTCACCAACTCTCCTACCAATCCTGGGGCGCGGCTTTGGACGCTAGACATAGCGCATAAGAAAAGGCAAGCGAAAGAGAAATAGCGAGAACTTACCGAAGTACCCTCAGTGGACACTAATGGCGCCGCCGTACCCTCCGCATCACCACCGGTAACCTCCTTCATTGGCACATCTACCACAGCGACTTCCTTCTCCTTGCCCTTCTCGTCAGCAGTGGAGGCTAACTTCTCTTGCTCACGCTTAATCTTCGCGGCAAGTAAAGCTGCGCGAACCTGCTCGGTCCAGCGATCGTACATCTTACTCACTTCTAGTCCCGCGGCGTTCTCTGCCGGCGGCAAGACCAATGCTAGGCTATATGTCTTCCCATCCAAACGACACTTCGCCATCGCACCCTATACCATAGAAATAAGCAAACACGCAGAACACCGCCAACAGTCGCTTACCATAGCAAGAGTCCACTCGCTCATCCACTGCTTCTTCTCAGCGGCTAAGTCCTCACAGTCCTTGGGAACGCATTTGGTCAGTGCCTCAACCTTAGCGCAGATCGTGGCAAACTTCTCAACAAAGGCAACGGCCTCAGGGCAAAGGTCGGAACCAAGGTCGAAGAGGGACATGCTGTAGTGAAGACAAGCAAGTCATCATGGGTACGCCAGTCATTTATAGCAGCTCCTCACTTGTAACCGCCGCATAACACACCTCGTGTTCATCATTACCCCCTTCCCATGATACCACAAGTTCACCGCCAATCACGCTTTGTACACTCCGCATACCACGCATCATGCCACGTGCTTGCAAACTGCAGGAATGCTAAGTCTTACATACGGTACGTTTGACCAGGGACGGTCAATATTCAAAGTGCCCAGCAGATGTAGCGAGAAAAGTCATGCTGACCATCAAAACCCCATTTTCGGCAAGTGTCTCATTAACGTCTGCGGCGGCAACTGAAGGATTCCCTTATAGCGACGAAATAGCCTTTTCACTCTGCTAACATGGAACCGTTCTTCTTCCGCGAATGTTACGAACTGGGGTGGCGTCACCAGCGACAGTGAAAAGACACGGGCGGTCTGCTGGGAGTTCTTACAATGTTCAAAAGAGAACAAGGTGAAAGTACAAGGAACGCGTTCCGAGTACGATCAAGGGTTCAGCCTCAAAGACAAGTCTAAGAGGTATCCGCGAGAATAGAGACTAAGGCTAAGGAGTGCTTAGACTTAGAGACGATTCAAGACGACTTAGGTTGGAGACCTAAGCGAAGGAGATTCCAGGTAAAACCCAGTAAGATTAAAGTAGCGAATCTACTACAAGTACACTGTGCTTAAATAGGCCAATATGTGCGCACAGACCAAGAGAGGCGTGAGAACGTAAGTGCGTATCCAAAGGAGGAAGGCAACTATAGTACATATGCGTTGAGCATATGAGTCAGAGTCATGTTACGTAATATACAAGGTAAATGAAGTAGAAAATGCATAGGGGCACGTACGATTGTAACATTACCCCCTCTTTACACGTAAAGTCACCGACTTTACTCATCTTGGTTCGCATAGTAAATGGGATCATCGCTGAACTTGTAGTCTTCATCAGCAAACGATCCGCTCATCATGTACTTGGCTTCTTCAAGACCAGCGCGGCGTTTAGAGTCCCTCTTCTTCTCTGCCTGAATACGTTCATCGTCGAGCTGTTTCTCCCAAGTACGAAGTGCGTCATAGAATCCTTCATCCTTCCAGGTTAACTTGAAAGGAGGGGGTCCAACTCGGTGAGGACAGTAAAGGGATAAGTGGGTAGGCGACCAATATCTGCAAACCTTGCACTGATATTCCGCACAATTCTTTTGACGATGTCCTAACAACCCACAGATGCGGCACTTCATATTCTCGTCAGGTTGGAATGGGCTTTGCGTAAGGGAGACGGAGAAATGATGGGCGTAGGGCTAGTGGACCTGGCACGCTTCTTTCCCTTATTCTTCCTCATACGTTTTAAGGCAAGAGTATTGGCTCGCTTAAGTTGCGCTTGCTGAGCAGGGGATAACGTATATGCCGATGTGGGGAGGTCCGGGGTGACTGCTCGTTCGGCAGCCGCAAGGAGTTCGTCAGAGGAAGAAGGAGAGTTATGCCAAAGTCTTTTACTAAGACTGGCGAGACGGGGTCCATTGGACCGAACGATGCCGGGATAGACATTGGAGGATGTATGTGAAGGTCACGGAGTCGGGGGCCGAGTGTTACCAACTCAGTAGCAGGAATACCTAGTGGTTTAGCGGCCTCACACTGCTCCTTAGTGCAGGGTTCATACAACCAATCGGGACAGTCAAGAGAAGTCGTAACGAGAGGTGACGAGATTGGTTGTGCGATGGGAGAAGGAGTTCGGGGGATGCAAGATCAGCTTGCGTTTGTTGTAAGTCAGTGATGGCTCCTTCTACTAGGTGTCTGGCCGCTCTAGTTTCAGCGACCGATCGCTGGATGGTGTCGACGACCGTGTTGGTGAGTTGTCCAATTTCTTGCACAGCAGTGTATAGGCCAGTAAAGGCATCAAGACTAGAATAAATGCTCGAAGAAGTGGGTGCTGGGATAGGAAGTGGCGTATCTCCTTGCGGAGAGGGAGGTCGAGCAATGCTTGCTCGACGCTCGGCAATGATGTGAATAGCTTCTTCAACATCATTCTTAAAGGAATCGGGAAGTAACAGCATAGCGTAAGCACGAATGCGTTTCTGAAGATGAATGAAACGGTGGCGGAGTGTGATGTCCGTAGTTTCTTTAGCGGTGGCTTCGATGAGGGCCGCGGTGCGGATGATGTTAACAAGGAGTAGGGCAGGGAATGCACCTCTTTCGGTGAGGATTCTGTCATGGAGTCCAAATCGTCGGTAAACATGTTTTAAAAACAGCTTAGCCACACCTTCTGAAGTGATGGTTTTCAAACAAGGAATAATAATTACCCCCTTCGTAAGGCCATGGTCTACCACGACCATGATACTGTCAAAGCCGCCAGAGACAGGGAGGTCAGTGATGAGATCAACAGAGACCTGAGAGAATGGGCGGACGGCCGACGAGGGAGAGGAATATAGGCTCGATTCTTAAAATAGAGGACGTTCTCCTCAATCTTCCAATCAGAGAGTGCCGACTTCATAGGGGGAAGGCACACGCCATCGAGGGCATCGGACGCTGTTTTGAAAACAGGGTCGTCGAGAGGGTCAGAGGATGACAGCACATCCTTCAAGTCGGAGTCAATAAGACGAACGAATAGAGCGTCAGGGAGGAGGGTCTGGTCCTCGTTATCGTCTTTGCCAGAGTCATAATCAGGCCGGCGGGATAGTGCATCAGGTACTGCTAATTTAGTACCAGCAACGTGATGCAGTTCAATGTCATAGATAGACAAAATCAATTGCCAGCGTGCTTGGTGACGGGTGAGCTTTTGAGCACTTCTGAAGTACAGAAGGTTCTTGTGGTCGGTGAATACCAGGACAGGGTGAGGGTTTCCTTCGAGATAATGACGCCATTCATTCAATGCCCGGATTACGGCAAGGAGTTCCCGATCAAAGATCTGGTAATTTCGTTCTGCAGGGTTCAAAGACTGTGAGAGATATGCACATGGGTGATAGACACCATTCTCATCAGTCTGCAGGAGAACTCCACCAGTTGCTACGAGCGAAGCGTCGGTAGCAATGGCAATTGTCGGGAAGGATCCGGGTTACGGAGTACCGGTTGGGAAATGAAGCGTTGTTTCAATTCTTCGAAGGTGTCCATACATTCGGTTGACCATTCAAAGGCCTTATCTTTCTTGGTTAAATCGATAAGGGTCGGGTGATGTCGGAATAGTGGGAGATGAACGTGCGGTAGAAGTTGCAAAAGCCGAGGAATGACCGAACATCTTTTACAGATTTCGGGACTGGCCATTCGGAGATTCCCTTGGTTTTGGCGGTATCCATAGCAACTTGTCCGGGGCGAATTATCATTCCAAGGTATTCCACTTCTTCCGCATCGAAAGTACATTTCTCCGGTTTCAGGAATAGGTGTTCCTTCTGTATTTTCATCAAAACCCGTCTTGTCCGTTCACGGTGTTCTGCCATAGTCGTGGAGAAAATCAGGATATCGTCCATGTAAATAACCATCCATCCTTCATTGATTTCTTGTTGAAAGGTGCGATTCATGTATGCTTGGAATGTTGCTGGGGAATTGCAAAGGCCGAAGAACATGACGTTCGGTTCAAAGAGGCCAAATTCCGTAGTAAAAGCAGCTTTCCACCTATCATCAGGATGGATGCGAATATTGTTATAGCCGGACCGGATATCCATTTTCGTAAAGAACTGTGCATTGTGAAGGCGTGCGACAAGGGAGATAGGAAGTGGGAGTGGATAGGCGTTCTTGACCGTCCAGTCATTGATGTAGCGATAATCTTGACAGGGACGCAATTCTCCACTTTTCTTTCCCACGAAAAAGAAACCACTGGCTTGAGGTGATTTTGATTCGGAAATAAAACCTTTCGCAACATTTTCATCGATAAACACTTTGACGGCAGCGCGTTCTTTTTCCGATAGCGGGTAGACCTTAGACGTGCGAGGAATGAAACCGGGTTTAGTATCGATCCGATGATCTATACCAGGGCGTTCAGGGGGTAGTTTGTTCAATCCGTCTTTAGCAAAGACATCCACGAAATCGTGCAAATAATCCGGGACCAATTCTTCGAAAGATTTCTTTTTCTTTCCTTCTCGTCCGTGGCGAATTCCTGAGCTTTGTTACTATATTTCGGAGGAGGAAGGGAATTGTGGAGTAGGGAGAGGATTGTTCGAGTTGAGAAGTTCCATCACATGTCAAGGGTGTATCCATGGATACTTCTTCGATAATCCTCATGCTGACTCCATCGGTGTCATATTCCACAAGAAATTCTCCATCTCCGAGCTCGTAAGAGGAGATTTCACGTACTTCTGGCGCATGCCAGACGTCGTGCATAGTGTCGAATTGGTCATCATCCTCTGTTGGGATCAACGAGGGCACGGGTTCTTCTGTATCGGGGATTTCTTCTATTGAAGCTGAAAGGGTTTTCGGGGGAACGAAGAATTTGGATAATTTCGGTACGTTGGTACTTCGCCCTGGGAGTTGCTCAATAGGTTCTTGTCCGACCCGATGCTCGGGTTCAGATTCATTCTTGCGCTTCTCTGCGCGAGGGATCGGTGACACTGCTCGCGGCAGTTGTACTCGTGGAGTAGGTTCTATAGTACGTGGCATTTGTACTTCTGGTTCTTCAGGAACGTCGATAGGAGAGGCGAAGAATGGTTTCGGAAGTCGGGAGTGTTGCCATCTAGTATGATGGTTGAAAAGTCGGGGCAACCCGTTCTTCTTTCGGTCTTCATCCAGATCGATTTCGATCTCGTCTGATTTCTCTGTCCGTGAAAGGACAAGTGTTTCAGCAGCCCAGTCTATAATTGGGTTCATTGCTCGTAACCATGGAATTCCGAGGAGAATTTGATCCCTCCTTCCTAGTTTGGTGATGTTGAATTTTCCATACATGGTTCGGTCGTCGATTTTGACCACTAGAAGGCAATAATGCGTGATTGGTCCTCCTTTTATGAGGGTTCCGTCTGCCGTTGTAACTCGAAATGGTTCTTTGAGTTTTCGTCGTGTGATTTGATGGAGTTTCACAAACTCTTCTGAGATGAATGTTCCTGCTGCTCCTGAATCGATAACAGCGGTAGTGTCAACGGATTTCAAACGAGTACGCGAGTGGAGGGTGATAGGGATTCCAGGTAAAACCCAGTAAGATTAAAGTAGCGAATCTACTACAAGTACACTGTGCTTAAATAGGCCAATATGTGCGCACAGACCAAGAGAGGCGTGAGAACGTAAGTGCGTATCCAAAGGAGGAAGGCAACTATAGTACATATGCGTTGAGCATATGAGTCAGAGTCATGTTACGTAATATACAAGGTAAATGAAGTAGAAAATGCATAGGGGCACGTACGATTGTAACAGCGAACCCTTACCGGATCCTCGTGTGACTGGACATCTGCCTGCCATTTTTGAGCCAAGGCTTCAAATGCAGCTCATGCCGATGTAGCGAGAAAAGTCATGCTGACCATCAAAACCCCGTTTTTGGCAAGCGTCTTGTTAACGTCTGCGGCGGCAACCAAAGGATTCCCTTATAGCGATGAAATAGCTTTTTTTGCTCTGCTAACGCGGAACCGTTCTTCTTCCACGAACCCTTACCGGATCCTCGTGCCGATGCCCTCATGTCCTGTCCTATTCCATCTAGAATCCATTGGTGTGTAGTTTCCTTGCTTCCGCCATTAGTAAACCTATGGCAGAATTTACCTTATGTCTCAAGGGGCCGCTGCACGCTGCGCGCCTCATAATGAAGTACCCTGTTTATTTTCTTTCTCGCTACCGGACTCGCATAGTGATCTCGTACACGCTTGCATATGTTAAAAAGGACTAAACATACATACCATCACTTACTTCCCGTTACATCCCTTCACTAGGACTTAGTATTAGAAACACTCGCTAGTCGCAATCTATTTGCATTTGAACATTTCTCTGTTCAAACCACGCTCATTGATTTAACCGCCGGTAACTTTACCGCTCGAAGTACCGCGCGACTTTCGACTTTGCTACTCGTAACCGGACCACGGCCAGTGATCTCGCTGGGTCGCTCTCTCTCTCGTCTGCGTTCCCACTCGTATGGAAGTTGCCGCTACCGCTACCGCACCGCCGGTAGTTATAACATTTCGTCTCGCCCAAGCAACTTTGTTCCTGCCCTTGCTAGCTAACTGTTGCAGCTATCATTACCGCGCATGTACCGCTGACACCGCGCTAGTACCGCCGACATACCACTACCGCCACTAATCTCGGAAATCAGAATCCTCGCAGTCAATTTAGTACTTCATTGTTTCCTTCGCACTAACTTAGAAGGAATTGCTTCTATCTGCAGTCCTCTTGGGTCGAACAACTCACTCGCACCTTTAGTAGGATTAATGCTGCGCTTATACTTAGGCCAGTGCTAGTTTCTTCGTTTCACCGAATTTTGAATGCGGGCAGCCTTTAATGAAGTTATGGGTAAAGTAACTCCAATGCCTTGCGACAAATTTCTGGAGGATAACATAGATGACAACCGAGGAGCCACCGTGCCATGTGTGTGGCAACCGTGGAACCACCTAAGGTCCTTGAGTGGCGATACAACTCCAACTGTCCGAACTTACCACAATGCATTTTCAGCAGTTTCCACATAGCACCCAAGGTCCGCCATGATAAAATTGAACTTGTCAGCCAGCACTTCTTTGCAGGTCTGCAGGGCTATGGTCCAAGTTTCATCACAGTCAATATGCTGGGGCGCCACAAAGTTCCAACAATAATATGCAGTTACACCTATGCCCCCCAAAGAATTGACTTCAGAGGACAACCATCTGAGCTCCCTGGCAACCTGAGGATGAAAAGGTTCAATTGCTGCCACCATCCTTTCTACATCCTGGGATTTCACGTATTAGTCGGAGATGGGGATAAAAATGTATTGTGAATATACCTCAGCATGAGCAAATAGTAACTGATATGGGCAGTATCCCTGACCTCCATACCTCCATAACACATATAACCATCTCGGTCACATCGGATCTCCCGAAGGTCCTCCTGAGAAAATGCGTCAAATGAAACTCCTGCCAACACTGTTTTGGGTGAGTCTGCATCAACCAACAGGGTTACATCCTGGCCACACCATGCCAGCACATCTGCATGACAGAAAATCTTTCTCAACCCCAGGTCCATTAAAGGAACATAGTCAGCACAGACAGCCCTACCCTGCAGATGAAAATAAAAATAAAAACTGACAGGAATGCCTACAACGAGATGCCCACCTTCCCTGTGGGCAGAAGTCGATCAGGATCATTGGCAGGATAGGGTGTGACAACCTTCCCATGGATTTCTGAGTGATCATTTGGCTTGATAGTCCAATACCTGACACACTTGGAATCCTCAGGCTGATGATAACATGTGCGACAACCCTAGTAACTGGATCCACATTTTTGTGAAAATTCACATGAAAATCTTTGGATGATTCTTGGCGTAGATGCCTCAGCTTGGCAGACAACTTCAGAACCAAAAACAGTTCTTTGTCCAAATGCAGGGCATTCAGTTCGTTGGGGGAAAAAGTGCAAATATGACGGAGTAGATGGCTCAATGAAGCCTTATGTATCTGTGAAATATGCCAGATCAATATACTGGCAAGTATAAATGAAGGAATGGACCGGCCCATATCATAGATGGTGCCTTCACAGCCAGGTAGGTAAC